>VMDO01027909.1:0-24630 GCA_007922755.1 Pedetes capensis | reverse complement strand
TAGGTCAGTCTAGTGCGCATTAAATAGAAGTTAATGTGCTTTCAATAGTTTACCTTTAATATTTTATTATTATTTTTCTATTTTAATTTACATTGATTCTCTCTCTCAGGATCCAGTGCTGTTATATTTTTTCATCCATTTGGCATTTAGTAAATCTGTACCAAGAAATTACTTGCATAAATTTTAATAATGTGATTTCACTTTTGGAACAATTTCAATAAAATGAAAAAGGTATTAGGAATTGAGTTGTAGCCCATTAGCTATAATATAACAAGATGAAAGTCATTACTTACAATACATGTCTTAATTTGTAAAACTCAGAGTGTAATTGTTAAAATCCTAGAATTCTGACATTTGGGTTATTGATATAATAGTTTTGGCATGTATTTTTACATCAAGCATCATCTCTTTAAATCCCTGCTTCTCTAACATTCTGAAAACAAGCTGAGTGAATAATAACTTATTGCTCAAACTTTGAACTGGATTTCAATGTGTTCCCCAGAAACAGTGCAGTGTTATTTTTCATATCATAGAAAGAGCTTGAAGTAACCTTAACTCTATTTTCTTTGTGGATCTCCAGAAAAAGACTTTATCCGTAGCCTTGCACTGGCCTGGAATTGAGAATCATTCAAACAATGAAACCAAGTAACATGGAGAAGAAAATATTTTAAAAATGCTAAATTTCTGTCAGTTGGCATTTCTCTATCTGTACTAGAACAAAATGAGTCCTGATTTCAAGGTTTGAAAGGATTGTTTTTTTGTGAGAGCAGTGTTATTACACCATATTTAAATGAATAAGTAATTTTAAACATTATCTCCTCCAACATCAAATCTCATTTACATTGTCTAAAGTAACTGCCAAAAATTTTAAGAAAAAAATAAATGCTTTCAATATTAGAGTGGATAGTATGAATATTTTAATATAAAAAGGAAATGTAGTATCAATAATCCTGGATTATCAATCATTCATTATTTATTTGAATTTACACTATGATAGCATGGAAAATCCATATTTTTCCTAGATACTGTAAAAAATTACTTGTTTATTAATTAGTTTATGTTCATCATAGTTACCTGAAAATAATGTAGAATTTTTCTCCTGTTAATTGCATGAAATAAGCATTGTCAAATATATATGGAGGAAATAAATCAACTTGGGAGGTTAGAGACTTTATCAGGTATTAAAGCTCCAGATGTTTCAAGCATTGTTTGTCAGTTTTGTAGAGTGAATAAAGATGATATTCAATGAAGAGGAAAGATGTTCAGTGAAGAAGAAGAAGAAACTTGAAATGGTATAATAAGCACCAAATAAAGCACATGATTATTTCTTAGAAACTGAACCAAAGATCATCATTCAAATAGCTCTCAGTAGTTTAAGTCTATTCAGATAGATGTTTATGTTGTGTTTCAATTTTGAATACATTGGAATCATTTCTTAGGCAAGCCAGATTTTAGCTCAGTTGGGATTGGAATTCATCCAGGTAGCTGGCACAAAGCCCCAAATAAATACACGTTGAAGAGTACTACACTACCACAGCAATGCTAAATTAAACTTGACATTCTTAACAAAAAGATTCACTATTTGCATACTTTTGGGAAATCTGATTTGCTCCCATAGTTCTCTTCCCTTGGTGCTCTGAGCAGCTGGTGTAAAATAAAATCTGTTTCTGCCACCCACATTAATTACTCATAATTAATACTTATGAAAATACAAATATTTATAAATCACCATAATTTACTTGTAAAATTAGTTAAATCATTGGCAACATAATTCGAGATCACATTATTATTCAGCTATTAGCCATTTGAAAAAATTCATTAGCTTGTAATATGATATATGTGTTTCCCTAGCTCATGATTATTCTAATGTTAACTGGTCTTAAAATATTAATGATAGGGGTCCTCTCTGGAGTTATTTGTGGTAAATTTACATAATATTCATTTTAAATGCCCTGTGGTAAATGTCAAATTTCTCACCCAGCACACTAGCATAAGGCTGAATGAGGATACCACCACCAAGCAGTCAGATGTATGGATGATGTTTCAGGTATACTCATATCTGCCTGAAACTGTAAGACAACTTCTAGATAAGATACTCTCTTCCTCAACTGCATCTTAGTGGTAAACAAATTGGACAGTTGCTTTATTCTTTTTTCTTAATCCAAATTCATATCAGAAATAAAGAAAAGAAAATTCCTATCTTCCCAAAATGCCTGCAGCTGTAGCCCTGTGGCATCCGATCCTGTCAGATCTCGGAAACTAAGCAGGGTTGGGCCTGGTTAGTACCTGGATGGGAGACTGCCTGGAAACACCAGAAGCTGTAGGCTGGGAGAAGGACCTGGCAACCCCCTCCCAAAAATCAATCTGCCATTGAAAACCCTATGAACAGCAGAGAAGCACTGACAATAGTGTTTCCCCTGTTGTACAGAGGGTCACTATGAGTCGGATACCGACTCAAGGGCACCTAACAACAACAACAACAATCTTCCCCAAAATGGAATTGTTATTTTGTACCTTATTTCTCTAAGTATACACCTTATATGACATACTTTCAGTGTAGAAGTGTATGTCTATCATAAAATAAATTATATATCTATATCATTGTATCAACTGAATAATAGTACAAATTCTTTCCCAAATTTTACCAGACACATTTAACAATTTATTTATAGAAACACATATCATGATTGAAAATTATATTAGACTTAATTACTAAGTAAATTTATTTTTTTATGTATATAAGTAGATATAAAATAATAAAAGTAAAGAATATGTACATACTATACAAAATAATAGAAAACATTGTCTTTTATTATTCCCCCAGTACTGGAGAGTTGAAACCAGAACTTCACACATGCTAACCTAGTGCTCTATCACTGAGTCACACCCCAGAGTCCTTTTTTATTTTGTATTTTGAGAAAGGCTTTCCCTAAATTACTCAGCTGCCTCTATTTTAGAACTGACAATTCTCTTGCTCTCTCCCTGGAGTCGCTGGTATTTTAAGTGAACTCCATGATGTCCAGGAAAAGCAATCATTCTTGCTTTTTTTTTTGGTACCGGGGGTTGAACCCAGGGCCTTGCACTTGCATGCTCTGCAACTACTGGACCACTGAGCTGCACCCTCAGCCCATTTTCTTACGTTTTTGAGATAGGGTCTCGCTAAATTACGCTGACTGCCTCTGGTCTTGAACTTGCGATCCTCCTGCCTCCGCCTCCCAAACCTCTGGGATTACAGGCATGTGCCACTACGCCCGGCTCCATTCTTGTTATTAAAGATAACTTTCTTTTTTATCACATTGATTCATTTATGACCTAATATATTTGATAAATAAAATAGGATACTGATTATTTCTATTATACACATACTCACCATTACCCACCATCATGTCTCACATCTGTAATCCTGGGAATTCAGGAGTCTGAGACAGGAAGAATGAAAGTTTGAAGTGAGAGGCAGCCTTGTGTAACTCAGTGAGAATTTGTCTCAAGAGTTAAAATAAAATTAAGAAGGAGTTAGGGGTGCAGCTCAGTTGTAGAGTGCCTGTCTAGCATTTGTGAGACTCTGGGTTCCACACCCACTGGCATCATACATACGTACATACATACATACATACGTACATACATACATACATACTGTTGATACATCAAAAATAAAAAAAGATATTTTTAAAACTATAATTTATTTGCCAAAAGATTTTATAACAATATTTAATTGTAGAAATAATTGAATTTACCTGCATTTATTTTACAAACACCAGAGAAATAAGAAAAAGAGATAGCTTTACTTAAATTTATGTCTTCCAAAAAATGATATCAACATACCTGATAAACCAAAATGATTTTACTTGCATCCCGCTGTATTTATTTAATATAAATATGCTATAATTTTCCTTACTAACAGAAAAATCAACAAAAAACAAAATAATAATTACCTGGAGAACTTGAAATAGTTGGAAGCTTTAGTATAGTTCCCTGAACTGTTTTATACCACAGATCCCATCTATGTACTATAAATCTTAATGGAATTTATGACCTTACTTAAAATGTACTGAAAACATGGAGGAAATAAAAGTATGGGATACACATTACTCTTAAATGCATAAAGGTCCAAACATACAAAGACATTTTGAATAAGTAAATAGTAGTGAGGATTTTCCCCACGTCTGTCAATTTGCTGTAATGTGGGGGCTTGCATGTTGTTGTGATGCTGAAAACTATGTTACCAGTACTACAGATGTCAGCAGGGTCACTCATGGTGGACAGGTTTCAGTTGAGCTATCAGACTATGACAGACTAGGAAATAAGACCGGGCAGCCCACATGGAAAATAGTTAGCCTTTGAAAACCCTGTGAATAGCAGAGAAACACAGATATAGTGCTGGAAAATGAGCCATGCACCCCCCACCCCCGCCAGGTTGGAAGGCAATTAAAAGACAACTGGGGAAGATTTGCCTCCTCAAAATTGTGTCTACCTTATTGATGGAAATGGAATAAAGTGTTAGGGGCCTCAATTTGCTGATGTGGCCCAAATCAAAACGAGGAAGAACAACTGTAAACATCCATTAATAACTGGAATGTAGAATGAATGTAGTATGAATCTAGGCAAATTAGAAATTATCAAAAGGGAAATACAAAGCACAAACATTGATATTCTAGGCATTAGTGAGCTAAAATGGACTGGCATGAGACATTTTGAACCAGATAATCATATGGTCTACTATGCTGGGAATGAAGAACTAAAGAGAAATGGGTTTGCATTCATCATCATAAAAGACATCTCAAGATCTGTCCTGAAATACAATGCTGCCCGTGATAGAATAATATGATAGAATAATATCTATAGGCCCATAAGGAAGGCCAAATAATATGACTATTTTTCAAATTTACACACCCACTACTAAGGCCACAAATGAAGGTAGGGAAGATTTTCACCAGCTCTTGAAATTTGAAATAGATTGAATATGTAATCAGGATGTGCTGATAATTACTGGTAATGGAAAGGCAAAAGTTGGAAACAAAGGAGAAAGTTCAGTTATTGGAAAATATGGTCTTGGTGACAGAAATAACGCAGATCACATGACAGAATTTTGCCAGGCTAATGGCCTTTTCATTGCAAATACATTTTTTTCACCAACGTAAACATTAACTGTGCACATGGAAGACACCAGATGGCACATACAGGAACCAAATTGACTACATTTGTGGAAAGAGATGATGGAAAAGCCCAATATCAAATGTCAGAATGAGACCAGATGCTGCTTGTGGATCAGATCATCAACTGCATATATGCAGGTTCAAAATGAAAGTGAAGAATATTAGAATAAGTGTACAAAAACCAAGGTAAGACCTTGTTTGTTGTTGCTGTTAGTGCCATCAAGTTGGTTTCCCACTCAAAGTGACCCTACACACAACAGATGAAACACTATTGTCAGTGCTTCTCTATTATTCATAGGATTTTCAGTGGCCCATTGTTTTTTGGGAGTGTCCTTCTACCAAGCCCACAGCACCTGGCTTACCCAGGTGGTCTCCCATCCAAGTACTAACCAGGTCTGATCTCGCTTAGCTTCCAAGGTCTGAAGGGATTGGATGCCACAGACTTGAGTATATCATAAATGAGTTCAGAGACCACCTCAAGAACAAGTTTGAAGCAGTAGACACTAATGACAGAATACCAGATGAACTGTGGCTTGCCATCAAAGACATCATTAATGAGGAAAGAAAAAGGTTATTTAAAAGACAGGAAGAAAAGTACAGATTAAATTACATGTCAAAAGAGACTCTGAAACTTGCCCTTGAACACTGAACAGCTAAAGTAAAAGAAAGACATGATGAAGTTAAGGAATGAAACAGAAGATTTCAAAGGGCAGTTCTAGAAAACAAAATCAAATATTATAATGACATGTGGAAAGCTGAAGATTGAACACCAAAAGGGAAGAATATAGTCTGTTTTTCTCAAGCTTAAGAAATTGAAGAAAAGTTCAAGCCTTGAGTGGTAATAGTGAAGGATTCAACAGGGAAAATATTAAATGATGCAGGAAACATCAAAAGAAGAAGGAAATACACCAAAAGGAATTGGTGGATGACAGAATACCAGAAAGATATTTATCTATGATTTGTTGATTACGCAAATATATTACAGATAACATTGCAAAGAATGTGAATACCAGAGCATGCAATTGTACTCATGAGGAATATGTACATGAACCAGGAGTTAGGCATTTGACCAGAACAATGAAACACTGCTAGGTGTAATGCTGAGAAAGGGGTGTGTCAGGACAGGGTGTGTCCTTTCACCATACTTCTTCATCATTATACTGAGCAAATAATCCAAGAAGCTGAACTCTATGAAGAAGAACACAACACCTTAGCATCAGTTATGACCTTTTACTAAATTTTGGGATACAAAAGATATGTATAAACGTCTTGTGCAATTAACATGGAAACAAAGAACTTAAATAAATTGGGGAATTTTTGTTTTATATATTTTCATTTTCTTCTGGTTTGGTTATATGTCAATGGCTAAAGTTTGACACTATTTTGAACCATGAACTTTAAGCACTTTTAGAAGATGGTTAAGTAAGATTATTTGACTTTTCTTTTCTCTCTTAAAACACTTTGATAAATCCAGCACAAACACCATTAAATCTATTTCTCAAGTATAAACATGGACAAAGTGTCATATACAATGACAAACTTTTACTGGGCACAGATCACAAGAGATATAATGATCATTAATTATAATACAGCTTATTTTGGGAATTCATAGATTCAGTATTAGAAAATCTACATAGTGTACTCATAGAAAGAAGGAACATGAGTATATTAAATTATGCATGTGACTTTGCATGTGAATATAAATGAAATATATTTACACAGTCTGTCTACCCCAAATAAATTTTTACTTAATTTGTTGCTGAAACATTTTTCATTAAAATTATGACATGAAGCCTAGCATGGTGGTACATTCCTATAATCTCAGATACCTGGGATGTGAGGCAAGAGGATCTCAATTCAAGACCAGAGGCAGCCTGTGTAATTTAGCAAGACTCTACCTCATGGTTAAAACTGAAAAAGGGAGTGGGAATGCAGCTCAGGGGTAGACCACTTGCAATGTATGCACAAGGCTCTGGGTTCTACCTCCCAACACCTAAACAAACAAACAAACAAACAAATCCCCAAAATTGTTGTATCACTTTTCCTGAACTGCATATTTTAGGCTAAACACTCTTTTTCTTAGGAAATCTGAAATTTTTATATGTTCTAGGCAGAAAGCACCTGTGTAATTATGCCCAAATATAAACCTAAGACACTAAGACTGTATTATCTTACCTAAGAGTTAACAGTTTTTGAGTATGAGGCCAGAGGTAGACTGCATAACTTAGAAAAACCCTGTCTCAAGATAGAAGATTAATAAATAGTCTGGGGCTGCAACTGAGTAGGAGACAGCTTTCAAAGCATGTGTGTGGCTCTGGGTTCAATACCCCGGTAATGAAATTAATTAATTAATTAATTGAAAATAAAATGACAGAAAAAATGAATTTGCTTTGAGTAATATTCAATATTCTAAAGCTGCTAGAAAATGAAATACTGCAAAAAATGTTATGTGTAGGGGAATCAAAAGAAATAATCAAGCTGGGGACCATGGTCCATGCATGTAATTGCAGGATTTGGAGGCTGAGGTGGGAGAATCATGAGTCGATGATTACAATTTGAGACTCTGTCTCCAAAAAAAGAAGGTAAAAAGAGGTTAGGGGTGCAGCTTAGGATGAGGGGATTTTTTTTTCTAGCATTTGATGACCCTAGTTCAACCCCATGGGGTTAAAAAACAATCACATTCCAATTAATAGATGATGTGATTGTATAACTCTAAAGTAGAATTATTTATTAATTTTTAATAGTAATAACAGGTGGGTAAATCAATACAACCTAATGCTGTCTCAAGTCATTGTGACTTGTTAATTTTTACTCTTTATAAATATAAAGGGAATCTTTTATATATGTAAAATATATACACATATGTATATATAATATTTCTATATATTACTGTATATATTATATATATGTATATAATTATAATTCAAAATTTTATCTAAAACTAATCCACTGAAAAAGTCCCAAAGACCATCATTAATAATTTCTAACTCAGTTATGTGTACAATCATACCTCCCTGCTGTCCAATCTCATCTGATCTCAGAAGCTAAATGGGGTCAAGCCTGGTTATAACAATGATGGGAGACCGTCTGGAAATGCTATTTCCTATAGGCTTGGGAGAAGGACCTGGTAGCCCACTCCAGAAATAACCAGCCATTGAAAATCTTATGAATAGCAGTGAAGTACTGACATAGCGCCAGGCATGGCACAGTCTCAGGGAGTGTTTTGTTCCTTTGTACACAGATTTGCTATGAGTTGGACCCTACTAGATGTCACCTAACAACAACAAACAACAAATCATTTATGAGTGAGACTACCCTGGAGCAAACTTATTCTCCATCTGTGGACTTGTGAAAAAATAGGTATAGGCTTCTGAAATGTAAATACAATGATGAGACTGATGCAAGATGCACATGATCATTCCTGTACAGAGAAGCTGAAAAAAAGAGTTTTCCAGTCTCAGGCAAGACCTAACTCCAGCTGGAGAAAATGGATTTAGTGCAAGGTATGAAAATATTCTTCTGTGGCAAGATTCTCTTCCCTCTGGCCTTGCAGCCAGTAGCCACACACACAGTGAGTACTGGACAGCTTCCCTTTCCTCTCCAGCAACTGTAGCAGTGAGGACACACTCTAAATCATTTCAACGTTTTCTTGAAATATGTGGAATACTAATGGAAATGCTAGAGTAAATGATTCATAACTTCATGTATTGAGAGATGTGTTGACTTATCAAAAGAGGATTGATAATGGAAGAAATAAGGATAATAAACACACTGATTTTTAAATTTACATTACCTTTTTCCCTTCTCCTGATCTAGTCTTTCTCTGCCAGGGTCTTTCCTTTGTCATTGTTTCTTTTCTTCTTAATGGAGATAGAGCCAGGCAATTCCTAAAGTTATTTTAAAGGAAATTTGTTTCACTTTCAACACAAGAAACGTCAGTGCTTATAATAAAATGGGAATTATTGAAATAGGCATTTCAATAATTATTGAATTAGGCATAAGAATTATTGAATTAGGCATTATTTTGTTAAAATCCATTCTTAAAACAATTGGACTTTGTTGTAATTCTTTGTCAAAGCAAATGATTAGTACCCTCCTAATTATAGTCTGCACATGACAAGATTATGGCAATCCACTCTTGAAGCAATTCCCATACAATCAGCCATTGAAAACCCAATGAGGGTCACTATGAGTGGGATTCAACTGGAGAGCATCTAATAATTATTATAGTCTGTACTTACTACTGACACCAGAGACTAGCCTGTTTATAAGTTTAGTTTACTGATCTTACTCTTTAAATATGTGACTATTCTCTAAACATATAGATCTCCTGTACATAATTTTAGGGACAGAGTTTGTTCTGAGACTCAGGCCTGCATTCACAGAGCCATTAGCTATATTCAATGTTTTAGAACTCCAGAGGACAGCATGGATATTTATATACTTTCTAGGGATCCTTGGTGATACCAAGGCTTGCCATTCAGTAAGTATTTAACCTTTCATATAAGCATTCTCATGATTATTTAATATTTGAAATTTAATACTTATCCCTTCCTTTTAAAGGATTGATAAATTCTTCTGTAGCTGGACCTATTTCTTCTTCAAAAGTGAGTGTTTCCAACTTCTTAGCATGCTTTTAAGCTAAGTTGAGCTGTGATATAATACAGAGTTATGACATATCTTACACTGATCTGTTTAGTAACTTTTCTGCACACTATTTCAAAGTTATAGTCTACCAGGAAATAATTTGGAAAGAAGAGAAGAAAAGAAAGCAGAAAAGGGAGATAGATCTAGAGAGAGAAGAAGGGAGAATTTCTCACTTAACATAACTTGGCACACTAATAAAAATTATTTGAAATTGCATTGTTGTTAAATAAGTTGTCCTGAATTAAAGTGGTATATATAAACAACAATCATGAGGAACATCACAAATAATTTGTCTTAAAATATTTAAATTGTAAAGTGTGTAATTGTTATTTTTAATAACAATAGACTGAATTCTAGCTATTCTTACTATGACATGCCCTGCACTCAAATCTACTCAATTTTTTGTTTTGTAAGGAAGAGGATTAGTTCTAACTATGAAAGGATATTACCCTCAGGAGATTAATCTGTGCAACTAACTGTGATCTGTGTATGTGCACAGATTATGTCCTTTTGGTATAACAACCAGTATTTTCTTTGTGCAAGGGAAAACAGGTGTGAATTTTATCTTTATTAAATTTAAAGTACCTTGATTTGAAATAAAGTATATATAAACCCTTATTGTTAAAATAAGATTATACAAAGTAAAATATGCATAAATTTAAAAATGCTAAAAGATATTTAATATGGATCTGTCATATGGGAGATAGTCACACTTTTCAAATAATATCAACTAAAACATACAATAAAATGACAAAAAATCCTTCCAAGTTTTAAAGAAAATATTTGTAAAAGGTAAAAATCATAATGCTGGGGTAAAGAAAAAGTTCAATAGCTCCCACATCAGCCTGACTGAAAATATATTCTACATGATGAAAAATTGGTCGCATTTTGTACTAAACTGTGTACTTAAATTTTCCTTATTAAAATATGATTTTCTTTAAATAGTATGTAATTCATTTCAATAAGAATAGGAGATTATTTAGGTTTGTATTGTTTGTTTTTACTGCACTTATTTTGAATCAATTTCTTTAATTTCCAAACCATTTATTACTATAATTGAATGAATAGGAAATAAATAATGAAGGTGCTCTGTATTTCTTTAGTTATGTGATTATTTCTAAATACTGTAGAAAAACACATACACACACTCTCTCTCTCTTTCATTATTTCCTTTTTTTTCCTTCTTGAGACAGGGTCTTGCTAAATTGTGCAGGCTGCCTTTGGTCTAGAATTTTGATTCTCTTGCCTCTGTCTCCTGAGTCACTGAGATAGCAAGCATGCACCACCACATTCAGTACATATTCTTCTTTAAATATGAGAATATTTTGTGTTCTGGAGTATTTTTCCTGAAATTAAAAAAACTAATTGTAGCTATAGCACCCTTTTCATTATTTCATTTTACTTTATCTTAACAGGACTTAGGATCCTAATTTCAGCTCTATATACCTTCTATGTATGAATTACAACAGAATGAGGAAAATTGACATAGCACACAAAGAATATAAAACCATCATTTACTAGAGGAAATGCTATTATTTTTTATATATTTCCTTTCATCATTATTTCCAAAATTGACCCCTAATCTATTCTGGGACTCATGCACTGTAAATATGATTTAAATAAATATTTTATTATGAATCTACATTCTTATCTATCATGAAAGTATGCATTAAGTCCTATCTCATGCGTAAATATATAACAATATGATTTTCATAACTTACAAAGCAGAGATCCCCAACCTTCTTTGCACCAAGGACCAGTTTCATGGAAGACAATTTTTGCAAGGTCTAGAGCATCTCAGGTGGTAATGTGAGGGATGTAGAGCAAATGTAAATACAGATGAAGTTAGCTTACTCCCCTGCAGTTCACTTCCTGCTATATGGCCAGGTTTCTAACGGTCATATTTGTCCTAGATCTGGGGATTAGAGAGTACTAATTTAAAGGATATGGGCTGGGATTTAGCTCAGTTGGTCAAGCGCTGCGCTGCAGTCTCTGAGGTGCCGAGTTCAATTCTCAGCACCACAAAAATGGGAGAAGGACCTGGCAATCCACTCCCAAGTCAATCCCGAAACAGTCAGCCATTGAAAACCTTATGAGGGTCGCTATGAGTCGGATACCGACTCGATGACACCTAACAACAACAACAACAATTTAAAGGATAGAAGTATTTCTCTCATATTTGGAAGAAAAACATTCAAATCCAAATAAATTTATTTCTGCCCTTTATCTTAATCTCATTATTTTAATTATACTAATAACCAAAATTTCTAGCAACTTTTATAAAACTACTATGTGTCCACGCTACCTTAAAACTTCTATTTCATATTCTTTCACTGTCAGCCTAATACCAACCTTAATATCCCCCCACACACCCTTCCATCTCTTATTTGTTTGTTTGTTTTGCTGTACTAAGGGCTGAAACTCAGGGCCTCATACATACTTTGCAAGTGCTCCACCAGAGAGCAGAACCCCTAGGCCCTGTTTTATTTTTTATCTTGAGTTAGGGTCTTACAAAATTATGCATACTGCCTCTGTCCTCCAACTTGAGATCCTTCTACCTCTGCCTCCCTAATTGCTGGAATTACAGCTGTGCACCACTGCAACAGGCTCTAATTTTTAATCTATGTCTTTATTTTTCATATTGTTTTTAAGACTATAAATTGATTTTGCTATTTCATCTGCTATGACAATCACTGTCATTTATCTGGGATGTTTAGATTATTAAAATATAAATTACTTATCCATATGCTGCTGTTGTTAGGTGTTGTTGAGTTAGTAACCCTATGTATAAGAGATGGAACACTATTATCATCCTTTCCTGCTATTCATAGGGTTTTCAATGTTTGATTTATTGTTGAGAGTGGGTTTACCAGTCCATTTTCCAAGCCTACAGCACCTGGTATTCCCAGGGGGTCTCCTTTCCAAGCATTAACCAGGTCCAACCCTGCTTCCAAGATCTGATGAGATCAGACTTATACATATAGATTGAATTAAAAGCTATCCTCTTGATGGCTGCTCTCCATTTATCCCCTTTGTTTTTTGTTTTCTTCTTTATTTCAGTATTACTGAGCAGACATTATACTATCATTTCATATGTTCTGTTGACATTGCTTAATACCATCCTTAACTTTTATAAGTGATTGCTGTATGATTTCCAAAGAAAATTTCCTGTATCCTACCTTTATTTCAATATTTGAGTACTGCATATGTGATGCAGTGAATAAAATATTCAGTTCTTCTAATTTCTTTTTCAATGTTGTCATCTGTGTGATTTTACATATGTTAGAATACCTATGAAATTATTATATTATTATTATATTTTAAACAGTAAGTTATCTTTCAAAGTAATAAGCCATTTAGGGAGATACTTAGGTTTTCTTCATTGATTCCATTTATTTCTTTGTATAGCTCCACACTTCAGATCTATATTATTTCTACCTGAAGAAATTCCTTTAAGTATTTTTAGAGTAAGTTTTATGTCAGTAAATTTCACCTGATTTTGTTTTGTTGACAAAAATCCATTTTTCTTTCATTCAATTTTAAATACTTTTTGAAAGTTTTAGTTTTACAAGAGAGCGCAAAGAGAACACTGATAGTGCTGATATATTTGTCACTTAGTTTACCATATAGTCATATTTTACATGAAAATGATACATTTGTCAAAGCTAATAAACCAGTATTGGTGCATTGCTAGGAATTAAATTACAGGACTCATTTAAAATCCACTAGTTTTGCCAGTAATGTCTTTTCTGTCCATGGATTCAATATGACTTACCATAATGCATTTTGTCATCATATCTTAGTCTTTTGGCCTATAACATTTCCTCAGTCTTTTCTTGTTTGTCATTATTCTGACAACTTTGAGGAGTAGTGCTCAAAATTTGTTCTGACCATTAACTAGGCTTTGTCTGGTGTTTTGTTTCTCATGAGTGGACAAGGGATATTGGTTTTGATACCACCAAAATAAAGAACCATCCTCATGGTATGTGTGTACATGCTATGGACATGGATATTCAAATAGACCACCTTGCCAAATACTACTGCTATAGTTTTCATTATAATATTTGCTTCTCATTGTAGATTTGTTAGTGAAATATATAATCAATCCAATGCACCAGGGGTGGATTGTTGACTTTAAATCAAAAAACATACCTTCGTTGATTTTAAAACAGAAAACATTTCTTTTTTCTGTTAGAAAGACTGGCTCCTGGTCCATGTACAGATTTCTTATGAGTACAATTGGGTGCTCTGGTATTCTCAATATTCATAGTGTTATCCATAATTTCATGTAATCCACACAATCAAAGCCTTTCTATAGTCAATAAAACATAGATAGAAATCAATCTGGTATTCTCTGCTTTCAGCCAATACCCATCTGACAACAGCAATGCTGTCCCTGATTCTATGCCCTCTTCTGAATCTGGCTTAATTTTCCAGCAGGTTCCTATCTATATACTGCCACATTGCTTTGAAATGATCTTTAGAAAAATTTTACTTGCATGAAATATTAATCAATTCTTCTCCTGTCTCCCTTATCCAATGTCCAACTTTCACAACCATGTGATGCAACTGAAAATACCATGGCACGAGTCAGGCACACATTCGTCTTCAGTGCGACATTTTCACTTTTCAACACTTTAAACAGGTCTTTTACAAGAGCTTATTTTGATTATTTCCATGTTTGGGCAGTTCCCCTTTCTTAGGAATAGGAACAAATATGTATATCTTCCAGTTATTTGGCTAGGTATCTGTTTTCCAAATATAGTGGCATAAATAAGTTAGAATTTTGAGTGCTCCATCTACTTGTTGACACATTTCTATTGGTATTTCATCAGTTCCAGGGAGACTTGTGTTTTACCAACTTCTCCAGCACAGCTTCCATTTAATCCTTCAGTACTATTTGTTCCTGATCATATGCTACCCCTTGAAATGGTTGGTCATTCACCAATTTTTTTTGTTATAATGACTCTGTGTATTTCTTCCATCTTTGATGTTTCCTCCATCATTTAAAATTTTTCCTCTAGAATCCTCCACTATTGACACCAGCGGCTTCAATTTTTCCCCAATTCCTTAAGATTGAGGAAAAACAGAGTGTGTTCTTTCATATTTCTTTTCTATATCCAGCTCATTGTTCATGTCATTATAATACTTCATTTTGTTTTCCCAAGCTGCCTTTTGAAATCTGTTTCATTCATTAATTTCATCATGTCTTCCTTTTGCTTAACTACTTGATGTTCAAGGGCAAGTTTGAGAATTTGTTTTGACATGTAATTTGGTCTTTTCTTTTTTCTCCTGTCTTTTTTATAGCCTTTATCTTTCCTCATGAATCATATCTTTGATATCATACCACAATTCGTCTGGTCTTCTACCATTAGTGCCTAATGTATCAAACCTGTTTTTGAGGTGGTCTCTGAACTCATGTGGGATATACTCAAGGTCATACTTTGTCTCTCATGCCCTTGTTCTAATTTTCTTCAGTTTCCTTTTGAATATGCATATGAACAGTTGATGGTCTGATTCACAATCAGCATCTGGTCTTGTTCTGACATTTGATATTGAGTTCTTCTATTGTTTCTTTCCACAAATATAGTAGTTTGATACTTCTATTTCCATCTGGTGACTTCCGTGTGTATGGATGCCATTTATGTTTGTGAAAAATGTATTTGCAATGAAAAGTTCATTTGTCTGACAAAATTCTGTCATGGGATTTCCCTGTGCATGGTCACACCTGGCCCAGATGCTCTCACCATGACATATCTTTTTGTAGTGTCTGGTTCATCCTCAGAGTCAACCTTAAATACAAGAATGAACTAAAATGCCTAGGACCTCCTTTATCTTGTAGCATAACTCAAATTGAAAAGAAACAAAGTATCTGTAACAATGGCTCAAGCATAAAACAGTCATGTGCATGGTATAGTGCCACATAGTGTTTGGTTCCATTGTATACAGAGTTGTTATGAGTTGGATCTGACTCATTGGCATCTAACAATATACATATACATGTTCATGTATACAGGTACACACATTCACACAAATAACATCAGGTTTTGCCTACTCTTATTATGGAGGCTTAGGTACATGGGCTAAGAGTAAATGAAATAAACACAGAGGACATTTACCTTCTGCATTTTGTTTCATTTAACTCATTTTGTAAACCTCGAACCTAAGATATAGATTAAGTATCAATGTCCTAGCAATGTATTAGGAAGACATAAGACATGTTGTTGTTGTTATTGTTAGGTGCCGTCAAGTCAGTATCCAACTCATAGTGACCCTCATAGGGTTTTCAATGGCTGACTGTTTTGGGATTGCCTTGGGAGTGGAGTGCCAGGTGCATCTTTCATTTTTCGGTGCTGGGAATTGAACTCTGGACCTCAGAGATTACAGCGCAGTGCTCTACCAACTGAGCTAAATCCCAGCCCTGACATAAGACATTTTTGTTGTTGTTGTGAGGTGCCGTCAAGTCAGTATCTGACTCATAGCGACCCTCATAGTGTTTTCAATGGCTGACAATTTTGGGATTGCCTCAGGAGTGGATTGCCAGGCCCTTCTCCCATTTTTGTGGTGTTGGGACTCGAACTCAGGACCTCAGAGACTGCAGCGCATCGCTCTACCAACTGAACTAAATCCCAGCCCAAGATAAGACATAGTTTTCCTAAATTTTACCTTGACTCTGCATACTTCCATGGAAAAGTATAGTGCAGAAATTCTCTGATGACTGCATGATTATAATGATTTTAAATACAAAGGTGACATAAAATTTGTACCAATCTCTGTATGAATTATGTTATTTAATCCTCATACACCTAAGAAATGGGTGCTATTAGAAATATTCAAAACAGAGGAAGCTGAGTCTTGCAACAGTTAAGTTTCTGACCAAAGTCTGCATAAGTAAACGTTGTGGATTTGGCATTCAAATGTATAAAGCTTGATTAAAGTAATGTTTTCTTAATGCTTTTATAAAGTCTAAATCTGTGTCTTTAACTACATCTACATTTATGCCAGGCTGGGATTTAGCTCAATGGGTAAAGCGCTGTGCTGCAGTCTCTGAGGTCCTGAGTTCAATTCCCAGTACCGCAAAAATGGGAGAAGGGCCTGGCAATCCACTCCCAAGGCAATCAATCCCGAAACAGGCAGCCATTGAAAACCCTATGAGGGTCGCTATGAGTTGGATATCGACTCGACGGCACCCAACAACAACAACAACAACAACACTTATGCCAATATCTTTCAACCTATAATTTGACAAATAACTATAGATAAGGCTATATGTATATCTATCTCTATCTGCATAAATATGTACGAGTAGAATTTAAGCAACACTACATTAAAGCCACAGTTTTTTAATGATATCCTATATCTCATAAGGGAAAATATCTCATGCTTATTTTATTTAAAGAGTACAATGAAGTGAAATTTCCGTAAGTTTACATTTACAGTATAGAATTACTTTCCTTTTGATGTTGAAGAGGGTGCAGTCCTTTCATTTGGAAGCCAATATAATTTGGACTAAAGTTATGAAGTAATCCATCAAGGTTCAAATGGTTAACTAGTGATAATTAATTACTGGTGTTTTAAGTCAAGTTTCAATTGACTTTAATTATAGTATTAAATCATTTAATCTTTGTTTTCTTTTATGTTAAACTATGGTTTCTTATAAGTTTTACTGCTAATGTTAATTTACAGATAGGCAAACTCTAAATGTTTGATTTTAGCCAAAGCAATCATGAAGAATCAGTTGAAAACCTTGAAGACAGAATATTAAAACCTAAGGTAGTGATGAACTGTTAAGAAATAAATGATGAAGTGTAAGTGGATGAGTTAAGCCATGTGTTAATGTTTGTACATCATTCCAGATAGCCTCTTAATGAAAGAAACCAGATTTTTATGAACTTAACACGTTTAAAAATGAGAAAACTACTAATAGTAACCAAATATAAAATATGATTTTTACATTTTTATACCTCACTTAAAATATGTTTTCTAACTAGTCCAGGAACAATTCTAGAATTAAATAGATGTTAAAATTTTGGTGGTTGCTTTTTAAATGGAAACAGCTGCTAACATTCACTTGAGATCGCCTTTCAGGGGCTGCTAAAGAAAGGAAATTAATTTAGAAGTGAATTAGAGAGAAAACTTCTAAATGAAGCAGTTGTGATACATTTAGGAAAGTCTTCTCAGTCAATAAAGTACTCTCTGAAGGTATTAGGCACTTGAAAATTGAATTAACTCCTTCATAAATTTAAGAGCCCAAGAACTAATCAATACTTTGGGATTTTAAAACTTTTCATGCTTTCATCTTTTATTTTAGGAAAAAAATCAGTTGTCTTAAAATAAATTTGAATCATCTTCAGAAATGTGGCCTAAAAAAGTGAAAATTGTAATAAGACAAATACATCATTGTTCATCATTACTTCACACTCCCTTAAGAATTCATGGCATAGTGGAATTGAAAAAAAAAAAAGAAAAGAAAATGAGATGAGCTAGAATAATGGTAATCTAATCTGGTTGGATAAGCTTAACTTAAATATATTCCTTTATATATGTCACTAAGTAGTTAGATGGTCAGTGTTGTCCAGTGGCATTCCTGTTTCCTTCTGAAGTATATGATGGTGGGGATTGAGAGATCTCTATAAAAGCAGAGGTATATATATATAAAACTCCTACATTATTTGTGTCTCATTTCAAATAATGTATAAGTTCTGAATTCAGGTTACGATCAGAATGAGGCATACAAGTGAAGGAAAAAAGCTTATAAATGAAAATGTATTCACCATTAGATAAGAGTAGTTAAATATTTCACCAAAAGTTTAACCAAATATTTACCAAAAATATAATGTATAGCTAATAAAAATAGAAGAATTCAATAATGCCTCCTTTGTACAATTTTTTTCACTGTAGATTCTTTCTTGGGCTGATGAATAAGATTAACTAATTTAATCACAGTCTATAACAAGCAATTACTCAAGATATGCCTTGTAGAATTAATTTTTGTATTTATTAAACATGCTTTTACCATTATCATTTCCTGTGTGCTATGTGGAATTTCAAAGACAGCAAGAAATGTTATTTGATTTTTGCTGTTTCCATTCGATGGATTTTATTTTGTCCTGTGAAAACTTCGAATTGCATTCCTTCAAAAGACCCTAATTTAATTTTAATGAATTATAATTTTATTTTTTCTAGATTTATTTCAGTAAAATTGACAATAAGAATTGTGTATATGTATGTTGTACAGCCCAATTATTTTATATATGAATACATGTGTAAAGATTACCAACATCAGTGTAATACATCCATTAGCTCACACAGTTGCTTTCTTTGTGTGTGTTTTGTCAGAATGCATAAGATCTATTCTGTTTGCAAATTTCAAATATGTCAAACAGTATTATTAACTTTAGTTTCCATACTGTTCATCACAATCCATCTGGTCCCTGGGCAGAGGAGACTGCCTTTAGGACTTGCTCATGAGTACTGTTACTGGCATAAGGCTCTGTTTTGGATTCTGCAGAAGGATCTTCAGATGGCAGCCCTCTTACCAAATGCAAGGACATATTTGGCTTATGTTGGGGCCATGGTTGTACTTCAATCAAATCTTTGGATGGGCCCCTGGACCCTAAATCATGATGATGAGAAGTTAGAATTGAGTCACAGGACTGCTTTATCCAGTACTGGTCATAGAAGAGCATATCTCCTATCATGCTCTTTGAAAGACAGCACTGCTCCTATATTATGTCTGGAAGGGACTGGATTCATGATTACAGAGGTGCTTCAACATCCATAGATGGACCCAGATCAGAATACTGGACTCTGGGGAAGTAAATATAACTTTCAAAGTCACTACTGTAAAATATTAGCATAATAATTTTAGTTAATTATAATGTCAAAAGTTTTCATGTATAAACATTTTTTTTTCAAACAGAATATTTTGGTATTTGAATTACAGTCAGTAGTTTCTTCTGTGTTTTAATGATTTATTCATTCATGGGATTATTGTTATTAATTACAAATGCTATTGGCTTTGACTCAGAATTTTGGTTTATTAGCATATAGTCAGAGTTTCTTTGTGAAATTTTGCTGATTTATACACACACACACACACACACACACACACACACAGAGAATTAGCAGTAAAATATGATGCAAACCATAATGCAAAATCTCAAACTGTGGGCTGCGCTATGACTATCAAATTTTTTCATAATGTGCTTTAAAATTATATTGTGCAAATACAAATGTGACTATATTTATCTTTTTACCTGATATCTGTGTTTAAAAAAGTTGTGTGTTAGCAGGGCACGGTGGCCCAAGCCTGTAATGCCAGCAGCTCAGGAGGCAGAGACAGGAGGATCACAAGTTCCAGACCAGAGGCAGTCTGTGTAGTTTAGCGAGACCCTGTCTCAAAAAGTAAACACGTGGGCTGGGGTGCAGCTCAGTGGTCCAGCACTTGCCGAGCATGCAAGTGCAAGGCCCTGGGTTCAACCCCGAGTACGACACACAAATAAAAGGGTGTTATATTTTTCTATTCATGGTTATATCATAGATTAGATGGTTTATTGTTAAATTCTGAAACTTACTTTATATTTCATATGAAAACCTCATTCATTGTATTGTGATTTGAGATTTTTTCTTTCATTAAATTGGTTTTCAATAACCTATTACAACCTAAATATTTTTTGTCAATAAAATTTTTAAAATTTATTTGAAAGAGTTTTGTGATTTTGTCAAAATTATATGTACAAATATCTATACTAATTTGTATACTATATGTAAGTATTGGTTCAAGTTTCCATATCATAGTTAAATTTTTATGTTTTCACTTTTTTGTTCTTGATAGAGAAGAATGAGTGTTACAGCTCCAACATACAGGCTTACAAAGACATTTCCTTAATAAAACTCCAATTGCTCAGGAAACTGAACCAAGAATTGACAAATGAAATTAAAAATTTCTGTAGAGCATAGGAAACAATCAATAGAGTTAAAGAAGAGGCCACTGAATGGGAGAAAATCTTCACATTCTATGCAGGTAACAGAGGAGTAATTTTTAGAATTTTACAAAAAACTCAAGAAATCAAATCCCAAGACAACAAATAATCCAATACAAAAGTGGGAAAAGGAAATGAAAAGATAGTTCTCAAATGAAGAAGTTTATAAGGCTAAGAAGCACATGAAAAAATGCTCAATATCCCGAGCCATTAGGAAAATGCAAATCAAAACAACTCTGAGAGTCCACCTAAGAATGGCCAAGATCAACAAAAACAAATGCTGGTGAGGATTTGAAGAGAAAGAAACTCACTTACACTGTTGGTGGGACTATAAATTTGTTCAACCACTTTGGGTAAATACTTGAGAATCTCAGGTATAAGTTGGGAATTTTTGACAGATATTTAAGATACAGAAATATAAAACATGAACTTGCACTTGCATGAATGAACAATTAATCTGAAGTACAAAAGGCATTCATACTACACACATTCCATGTTCCAATTATTAATGGATGTTTACAGTTGTTTCTCCTCACTTTGAGTCATGCCACATCAGCAAATAGAGGTCCCTGGGGCTTTACTCCATTTCTGTCACCACAGTAGACTCTATTTTGAGCAGGCAACTCTTCCCCAGTAGTCTTTTGAGTGTCTTCCAACATGGGGGGCTCATTTTCAAAAGATGCATTGCTCTAGGAAAAGCTGTGGCAAAAGATCTCTTTAGAGTATTGAAAAGCAAAGATGTCACATTGAAGACGAAGGTACGTCTGACTCATGCCATGGTATTTTCAGTCGCATCATATTCTTGTGAATGCTGGACATTGAACAAAGGAGACAGAAAAAGAATTGATGCTTTTGAATTGTGGTGCTGGAGACGTCTATTGAATATACCATGGACTGCCAAAAGAACCAACAGATCTGTCCTAGAAGAAGTGCAACCAGAGTGCTCCTTGGAAGCAAGAATGGCCAGACTGCGTCTTACCTATTTTGGACATGTAGTCAGGAGAGATCAATCCCTGGAGAAGGACATCATATTTGGGAGAGTGGCAGGTCAACGCAAAGGAGGAAAACCCTCCACCAGATGGATTGACACAGTGTCTGCAACAATGGGCTTAAACATAAATAAGATCATTTGCCTGGCACAGAATCAGCAAGTGTTTCGATCTGCTGTACATAGGGTCGCTATGAGTTGGACTCGACCTGATGGCACCTAACAACAACAACAACAACAAAAGGCAAAGAATAGGCAGAACAAGATCTTCAAAAATTCGAGTCACATATTGAGAAAATAAAAGAGAGAAACATCAAAAAACCTAAACAACAATTAAAAACTTCTAATACGGTCTATTGAAAAGATAATCAAATTGATTAAACAAGGTTGACATTTTCTTTAAAACTTCTTTAATTTATCTCAAAGCAATTTGTTACATTCAATATTTTTGACATTTTTTGCCAAATTTAATTTCAATTTTTCAAGTTTCTTGGGTGCTAGAGCACATACCTGTAAGCCTAGTGACTCTGGAGGATTGGGCAAGAGGATGGATCACAAATTTGTGGTCAGAGACAGTGTGTACAACTTCATGAGACTTTGTCTCAAAAAAAAAAATAGCACTAGTATTCAGCTTAGCGATGGAGACTTTGCCTAGGATCAGTGAGGTCCCAGGTTCAAAGTTCTACTACTGAAAAACAAATCATGTTTGATGCTACTTTAAACTGTATTGTTATTTGAATATGATTTCTCAGTTGTGAGTAATTAAAAAGGAAACTTATTTTTATACGTTGAGCATGTACTCCAATCTGACTATACTCATTTATTTCTTATAGTTTACTTTTAGTGAATACTTTGGGAGTTTTTCATAGAAAATTATTATGTCATACACAAATAAGGTTTATGTTTAATATTTCAAACCTTATACTTTTCCTCCAGTCTTTTTAGTTTTGCTGAGCTCTGGTGAGGCTTTCCCATTTGTCTGTCACTGTGCCATACTGTGGGGGCTTTTATGTTGCTGTTATGCTGAATGCTATGCTACTGGCCTTCCAGATATCAGGAGGCTTACCCACAGTGGACAGGTTTCAAGTGAGCTTCCAGACTAAGATAGACTAGGGAAAAGGACCTGGCAGCCCACTCTGGAAATAATTAGCCATTCAAAACCCTTTGAGAAGCAGATAAACATGGCTAGATATAGTGCTGGACAATAAGCCCCTCACTGATTGGAAGGCATTCAAAAGACAACTGGCAAAGTGTTGTTGCTATCATTGTTATTGTTAAGTGCCTTGGAGTCAGGTGCAAATCAGTGATCCTACATATAACAGAAAAAATACTCCCAACACTGTGCCATGCCCAGAACTATGTCAGTGACTCTCTGCTATTCATAAGGTTTTTAAGGGCTTATTGGGGAAGAGTAGCCTTCTCAAAGTAGAGTTGATATTAATGACTGGAATGGAATAAAACTCTGGCACCTTCATTGCTGATGTGACATCAAAAAATGAGAAGAAATAACTAATTAATAATTGGCACATGGATTGTATGTCATATGAATCTACGAAAATTAGAAATTGTTAAATATGAAAAAGAGCACATAAAAATCAATATTCCAGACATCAATAAGTTCAAATGGACTGGCAATGTCCATTTTATTTCAGAAAAGCATATGGTCACCTGCAGCCATAGCACTGTGGCATCCAATCCCGTCAGGAAGCTAAGCAGGATCGGGCCTGCTTAGTACTTGGATGGGAGATCGCCTGGGAATACCAGATACTGTAGGCTTGAGATAAAGACGCAGCAACCCACTCCCAAAAAGCAAGCCTCCATTGAAAACCCTATGAATAGCAGAGAAGCACTGACAAAATGTTCTGCCTGTTGTAGGTAGGATAGCTATGAGTCAGATACTGACTGGATGGCACCTAACAATAGCCCAACAACAAGCATATGTTCTACTATTCCAGAAATGATAACTTAAATAGAAATGAGGTTGCATTCATCATCAAAAACGACACTTCAAGATCTGAAGTACCATGGTGTCAGTGGTAGAATAATATCATACAATGCAAAGCAAAGCCAGTTAATGATTGTTATTTAAATTTACACACCCACCACTAAGTCCACAAATGAAGAAATAGAAGATTTTTACCAATTTCTATATTCTAAAATTGATCAGATATGCAATCAGGATCCACTGATAATTACTGGTCACTGGAATGGATAAAATTGAAATCAAAGGTGAGACAAGTAGTTGGAAAATATGTCCTCAATGACAGAAATGGTGCTGAGATCATATGATAGAATTTTGTCAGAACAACAATATTTTCATTGCAAATACTTTTTTTTAACCAACTTAAACCATGACCGTATATGTGGAATTTACCAGATGAAACATACAGTAACCCAATTGCATTTGTGGATAGACATAATGTAAACCCTCAATATCAGAAGTCAAACCAAGACTAAGTACAGAGTGTGGAACAGATCAGCAATTGCTCATGTGTAGGTTCAAACTGAAATGAAAAAAAAAAAAAAATAGAACAAGTATACAAAAGCTAAGGTGTGACCTTGAGTAGATCCTACCTGAGTTTGGACACCATCTCAAGAGCAGATTTGATTCATTAGACACTATAGAAGACCAGATGAGTTGTGGAATTATATCAAACATATCATTCATGAAGAAAGCAAAACTTTATTAAAAAGACAGGGAAACAAAAAAGAAAAGATTAAATTGTATGTCAAAAGAAACTTGCCCTTGAACTTTGAGAAGCTAAAGTAATTAGAAGACATGATAAAGTTAAAGAATTAAACAAAAAATTTCAAAGGGCAGCTTCAGAAAACAAAAATAAATATTATAATGACATGC
>VMDO01027908.1:0-24646 GCA_007922755.1 Pedetes capensis | reverse complement strand
AGCATTCTTAGTGGCACTTTTTTTGCTGCTGAAAGTGGACGATCTTGAGAATATTATGAAATCTTTTAGTGTTTGTTTATGGTGCATGGTTGCAAAGTTTGAAACTTTAAATGAAAATAGATTCCTCTGCAGTGCAGGCATAATAGTTAGAGGACAAAAATCAATTTTGTTTTAGATGGAGGGAATTATGCACCATCCGATTGTTACGATATGCTGCATTATTTAGAATGTATCTCACAGGGGCCGACTTTCCATGAGCGCATATTGATTTCATGTCCACTTAGCTATAGACTGAGATGGGACAATAAGGAAATCCGAGTGCTGTTGGTCAAGGGTTTTAAACATATGCTCAGCTGCCCAGGGCTAATCAAACTTGCCAGAAGAGTCTTGAAACAACTGGCTGCACCTCTGCTTGGTGCCAGCGTGCCCACAAAGTGGCAATTCCTCTGTCCTGGGCGTAAGACAGGATGGTGCAAAGTGAATGCATGAAAAAAATGGTGAGATCAAAGTTCTACTGGGACTAGTTTGCTAATGATAAAACAAATAGCTTTTGAGAAAAGAAAAGGAAGGGACTAGACCAGGAAGTGCTTGGATTTAGGATGTGGCTGGGTGAATATTGGCAAAAATGCATGGCAAAGGTGTGTCATTATGTGCCAGGAGAAGTTACACTACTTACACTACTTTTTAACAGTTGAGAACCATAAATATTAGCATCCACTTTGAAGAAGTGACACGAGTCACAGAATGTAAGCTATGGAGGGTTACATATTACATTGAAATTGTACTATTTTAGAGCCAGGTGCTGTGGCATGCCTGTAATACCAGGGACTCAGGAGTCGGAGGCAGACAGATGTCACATTTGAGGCCAGAGGAAGCCTGCATAACTCAGTGAGATCCTGTCTCAAAATGAAAAATAAAAATGGGCTGGGGGTACAGCTCATTGGTAGAACACTTGCAAAGTATGTGTAAGGCCCTGGTACAACCACCAAGCACTGCAAAACAAAACAAAAAAATGAACCATTTTTTCTGGCATTTAGTAGATATGTTAGGAATTTTTGCCATGCTTTATATGAAGCATTGTTACTGTTAGGTGCCGTCGGTCCAGTCAGTATCCAATTCATAGCGACCCTCATAGGGTTTTCAATGGCTGACTGTTTCAAGATTGCCTTGGGAGTGGATTGCCAGGTCCTTCTGCCATTTTTGCGGTGCTGGGAATTGAACTCAGGACCTCAGAGACTGCAGCACAGCACTCTACAAACTGAGCTAAATCCCAGCCCCATCTGAAGCATTTAGGGAAGTTATTTCTTTGAGTTCTGATTTTCTCCCTAATGGTAACATGTCTAAAACTAAAACAGGAATGTCCCTCTGACATTAACAGTAGTATTATCAATGGGCTAGTATTACATTTAATAGGAATTTTTAAGTGCCATCATTTTGCCAGATGCCATGCCAGGTGCTATGGATACAAAAATAAATTAGCCTTTCTTACTAGAAGCTTATGATTCAAAGATCATAAGTAAGTAAGATCATTTAATAATTTGATGTGAGTACTAGGAGGTAATTGGAAATTGCTAAGTGAAGACAGAATGTCCAAAATCTGGGAAACTAGATAGCAGGAGTGAGTAAAACCCCACAGAGAGGATATTTAAATGTGTCCTAAAGTATTATGGAAGCTCATCAAATAGAGTAGAAAAATGACATGCTGGCAAGGTAAAATGAGTACATTTTGTTTAAAAAGAGAGAAAAGTATGAATCCTGGTATAGATGAGTGGTAAGCATCTCTAGAGATTAGTAAGCAGATGGAAATATTTCAGTTTCATAAGGAAGGAAGTTGGGAGAAAAAATTTGAGAATAAATTATGCTATTGACTAAAACATTACTTTATAAATTCTAATATTATGCAAATGTTCTTCACTTTGTCCCCAAAGCAATACTAGATACATTTTACAGATGCAAAACTAGAGGCCCATGGAGGTGTGAAGACCTGCTCAGGCTTTTAGAGCACATAAATAGTAAAGACTCTAAAGGGCTATGTTTGCTCTAACCTGTGACCTTCTATAAAATGAAATGCTTTATTCTGTTTTTCTTGGCCATTGCTTTCTGACTAATCCTCAAAGTTTCAAATCTGGACACACGAATTAATAAATGTGTAGTGCGAAACACAGTGCTTGCTCCTACAAATCAATGAATCGATGTAAGGTCATTGTCCTTTCTAAGAAGCTGCATTGTCACCACTCTCAAGCAAATCTCTGCATGTTATGCTGTGAAAACTAATGCTCTCCCTCATTTCTTAGCCAGCTGACCAACTCCCTCTATGCTAGACCTATAAATCAATCATCTTTACAAATGACTTCTCTAGTCCATTGTTCAATGTGTCTAATGGTTTTTTTGCTAATGACTAAAATATTTTAGAGAATGCAATGGCAACATCTGCGCTCACTGTTTTGTATACATTATCATATTTAATATTCAAAACAATTTCTATGCAGTATGCATTCTTATCCTTCTTTTTTGGGTGATAGATTAATTAGTGAAAATTGTGACAAGGTTGTTATTTATGTGATCACAAAGAGATAGGATCCTGGCTCATAGCTAGTCCATTTGTGGTACATGAGGTACGATCAAAGAACACAGTGAATGTTTAATTTAAAAAATATATATTACAGTAAAAGACACATCACCATTAATCCCCCTCAAAATATTCCCCTTGGCTTCAGATATGCTTATCCCATGGTTCTCAACACTTTTGAAGCAGTCTGGAAGTCCTGTGTCATGAAAGACTTTAATTTCTTCCTCCATCACAATTCTCTGGGTCACACATGGTACACATGGCTTCTGGTATGGCAATTTATGTCAAACAAAACATTAACATGAGTCCACATCCACTTTATTCACCAGATCTGGCACCATGCCACTCAGGCTCTTCCCCAAAGTCAAAATGACAATGAAAGGCAAACATTTTGAATGGATTCAGGACATCAAGGCAGCTAGGACAGTGCAATGCAACTAAACACACTCATGAAAGACTTCCAGAACTGCTTCAGAAAGTGTCAAGAATGATGGACTAAATATCTTTGAAGCTGGGGCAGTATTTTGAAGCAGTTTAATGGCAATGTGACTTTCACTGTAATTTTTCTTTTCCTTTTTTTGTGTTTTTCATTTCAACACTCACTGTATCCTTTGATCACATCTTATACTTGTTCTTAACTCCTAAGCCTAAGCAGCTTCCTCTGGCAAGCTAATGGCCAGAAAAGTAGAAATAAGAATATTCACTGAGTACCTAGAGTCAGTATGACTAGAATGAGGAGCTATAAATATTGTCTTTCCTAATTTGAGATCTGGACCAGGCAAGGCTGAAATATATCCACAGAAAACTAATTCTTGTGCATTTTGGAAAATAAGGAAGTCATTTCTAGAATGAAAGCATTTTCTCTTCTGTTTTCAGAATTTTAAAAATTTATTTACTTATGTATGTATGTGTTTATTATTTGGAAGCTCAGAATCAATTTCTTTGCTTCTCTTGGCTTGGAGCCGTTTTAGGCAACAGGAGTCATCATTGCCATCAGCAGCAGTGAATATGATCGTTAGGCTTTCAATTACTCTTACATTCTTGGTCATTTCCTAGTGCAGTCGGATTTAAACTTGGTTATTACATTACAAAGTGGAATGAATTAAGTTTTCTCAAGTTCATGTCTGGAGTTTACATCATAGTGCTGTGCTTATGCAGCTTTTCAACAGGAGCTAACACTGACATTTTCTTAGAACATACACAGATTACAGAAAATGACTTTCCAAAATAAACAAAGACTTAGAAAATCCCAATCAGTTTACAGATCTGAAAATAGACCTATAATGCCACCCACAGAAGTTATGGTACATGCAGCAGTTCCAATGCTCAAGTTGATATCTGCAGCAAATGCTGCCCACTGACAAAATTTGGTCCCCAATCTAATATCCTAAAGTCCTAGGGAATGTTCACTGTGGTAGATACTACATTTTGAGAAACCAATGATGGAGAAAAGAAGAATGGCTTCACAGACTGATTTGGACTTGCATCTTGGGAATCTACTAATGAAGGAATCTAGGGCTTTAAAACAAGGACTTTTAAACCTAACAACCTCGATTTCCTCATTTATAAAATATAAATAAGAATATTTGCTTGGCAAAATTGTTTTGAGGGTGAAAGTTAATGTATGCTCATCACTTGTTATGCTTCTGTGTTGCAAGTACTCGAAAAATTATTTAAAATGTTTCATTAATACAATTTTTAAGAATGAGGATGTTGTTAAATATAGCCATATTTATGCAATTACCAGGATCACAAACTCTCTTAACCAGGCAGAAAGGATGCTCTTCTCCTGCCTCCCCCACCCTCTCCCCCAACCCCAATCAGTGTCTACTATCCCCCCTATCCCAAACACACATATACACACATGAACTTATAAACTAAGTTTTGATTCATAAAGGCATTGGATTCCTCATTCTTTGGGAAACAAGGAGGTCTTGCTGACAAGTGCAAATTCCATGAAGATCCATGTAATAAGTTAAAATTTTAATCTTCATGGAGAACTATTAATAAGCTTATGGACTACTGGGTCTTTTATAATTCTACATCCACCTCTTCATAATCTATTCCTATTCTTCCTACCCTTGACTAAGGTGTTTATAACTTGGAAATTGTGAATCTAACCTAAGGTATACCTAAAGAAAAAAATATATTGAAAGTTGTTGTTAGGTTCCCCCAGGTGGGTATCTGATTCATAGCAACCCTACGTACAACAGAGGAAACATTATTGTCTATGCTTTTCTGCTATTCATAGGGTTTTCAATTGTGGATTGATTTTTGGGAGTGGGTTACCGAGTCCTTCTCCCAAATCTATAGTACCTGGTGCTCCCAGGCAGTCTCCCATCCAAGTACTAACCAGGCCCGACCCTGAGATCTGACAGGATCAGACACCACAGGTCTATGGCTGCAGGTACATATTAAAAGTAGGGTTTTCTAATAAATAATTTAAGAACAATTCTTCTTCTTTATGATATAAAACTCATAATAAATTACCATAGCTAATTAATTTAACTGATTTCAGTTTAATAGAGCAAATATTAAGAGCTGTCTATAAGCCACAGACAATGCTGATGGCTCTTATGTATAAGAGGGTAAAGAAAAGCACAATCCCTGTTCTCTTTGAGCAATCAGGCTACAAGGAGGCATTACAATAGCCATATTTTAACATACATCCATAATTAACTATGTTCACAATCATTGTGGCAAATTAGAACAGGATTTCAGATAGGTAAAAACACATGTAGTGGTAGCAAACATTCAAAGGTCTTCGGTTAGATTAAAAACTGGAAGAAGGAAGCACAGATGATATTAGACTGTGCTTTTGAAGGTTACTCTGGTTTCTTTCCATTAATGTATGTTATTCCTGTTATTAGATAATTACAGTTAAATTGAACTTAGTGATGCATTCTAGAAAAAACACATATACTTTGAGAACATTGTTGTTGTTGTTGTTGTTAGGTGCCATCGAGTTGGTATCCAACTCATAGCAACCCTCACAGGGTTTTCAATGGCTGACTGTTCGGGATTGCCTTGGGAGTGGATTGCCAGGTCCTTCTCCCATTTTCGTGGTGCTGGGAATTGAACTCAGGACCTCAGAGACTGCAGCACAGCACTCTACCAACTGAGCTAAATCCCAGCCCTTGAGAACATTAGTAAGGATTTATGAAGTGGCAAGACAAAAAGTCAGGGGCTCCTAACAATTTTGTACTTTGGAAAGCACATTTCTTGGTAACTACTGAGTTTCTTCTTTTGCCATAAGTCAGTGACAAAGATACTACCATATAAATATGTCTGATTTTATTTTTAATCTCCACTGAAGGCTTATAATGACATCTCTATGAACAATGTGGAGGAGGGGAGGAAAAAATGCTTAGTTCTCTTGTTCAGAGACTGTAAGAATATATATAATTTTCCTAACAAGTCAAGTATAAATGAAAGTTTAAAAATATTTGAAAACATTTTCATATTTAACAAACAAACTCTACTTGGGGTATTATCCAGACATATACCTATAATGATAGTTTAATGCATCACTAAGTTCAATTTAACTGTAATTATCTAATAACATGAATAATATACCTTAATGGAAAGAAATCAGAGTAACCTTCAAAAGCACAGTCTAATATCATCTGTGCTTCCTTCTTCCAGGTTTTAATCTAACTGAAGACCTTTGAATGTTTGCTACCGCTACATATCAATGAAGAATTTCTGACACCTGAGACTGAAACATGTAATTTATCCTATTATCTTTTACTGTTGGCACTGAATATCTTGTTTCTGAGTTTGAGCCTACATAAGTCTTAATTCCTCTAAAGAACATACGGAGCCCTTATAGAGGAATATAAGTTCTATCACAATTCAGTCCAAACCTCAACCACCTACTGTGCTCTCCATGCATTATGTAAGCATGCATCTATGGATGTATGACTATGATAACATCATCTGCAGCTTTTCAAATATGCCATAACCTTCCACACTTCTAAAACATTGGACATTGGCTTTCTGTGTGGTATGAAATCTCCATCCTTTATCAGCTCAGAGAATTCAGATTCTCATTCAAAACCTAATTCAGATCCGCATTCCTCTAGTAATTGTCCCTTTACCAAATTTACAGAGTCAATCACACTCTTTTCTATGCCCACATCATACCACACGTATTTTCATTAGTCCATTAAGCTATGTATCTTTCTCTTCTATTACAGCTAGCTTCCAGGGTATGAGAAGAGCCACCCCTCTATCCCCTCCAGAAAGCTTTATGCTGTGCAGTTTTCATCTTCTAATATTCAATAATTTTACTTTGGAGTTTCTATTTGTAAGGAAAGTCAATGGAGTGTGTGGCTGGAACTTCAAACCTTGGTTCATCAGTGGCCCAAACATTCACAGCCTCCAAGAACAGATTCTCAGTGGTCCACTCTCTCTCCCCTGGGAACCCAGTCTACTGCAGCCTATCCCTGCCGCTCCTCACCCTGCCATTGCTGCCATCCCCCATTCCCTATGCAGGTAGGAGAGATGGGTACACATCCCCCACAGCTGTCCCACACAGGGGTGATAGCACCTCAGAATGTCTGGCACGTGACTGGCCAGAAAAAGGCTGCCTGTTAGTACACATGAGCCTTTCCAACCCTTATTCAGGCACCTGGCACTTCGTGGCCCATAGATTTAAAGATCTCTGGGAACTTGCCCCTCTGCGATGAACTGGAGAGGTGATCTTATGAGATGGGGAGATCCTAGTCAACTCAGACACGTGAGAGGCTGGGCCACTTAATAGGTCTGGCAGTTTGGCAGAAGGGACCACCCCAGGGTAACCACTAGTGTCGGCCCTTACCAAATGATTATCCTGTGCATTCTCTGCAGACTCCTGTGTAGGCTGAGCTCTTCCTCTTTTCAGCTTTCCTGAGTGTGGCTTGTGGTTGTGTCTTCTGGCCAACTCAATGTACCCTCCAAGGATGAGCCATTTAATAACAATGTGCAACTTCAGTTATTCTGTTTGCTGATGCTCTGATGTTTGCACTGACAACAATAATTGCACAATATAAAAATTGATGGTAAAATGAATGCTAACAATTTAATATTTTAATTTTTATTTGCTTAGAATGGTATTTGCTAGCATATTAAAAATGACACAAACCAACAAAACCACTAAAATCCCATGACACATGGACAGGGAAGACTATGGACAAAAGATTTTGTGTGTACAGAAAAACATTTTGTGTGTACCATTAGTGGAAATTTTGTCATGATTTGTGAACAGAGGATCCCACTTTTTTCTTTTCTCTTTTTTTAAAATCAGGACCTGAAAAATATGCACTCATCCTTATTCCTAAAACTGAGTTCTTTAAGGTCAGATAAAATGCTATTCATCTTGCTATTCTGTACCTAGCATAATATTTGGATTTATGAGGTATTTGGTAAATGATTTTGAGATTTACACTAATCAGATTTATTTCATACATGTGTGTGGGTATGATATGTACCTTTATAATGTCTAAATATTTACACAATTATGTTCATACATTTATATAGTATAAATACATATTATAAATATGTAGTAACTTGAAATAAGTGGATATAAAATATCTAGAAAACTGATTTTCATACATTTGTGTCCTCCAGTTTATCATTATTATTAAGAGACTACTCCTTTAGTCCCTTTCAATTTAAAAGGTCATTAATCCAAATGCTAATTTAATCAATACTATATTAAATAAAATGTAAAATATAAATTAATAACAGGTAAGCAGAACAAGATTTCAGAATGTGCTTAATGTCAGCAAATTTCTCTGAGAAATGAGTCCTATTTACACCAAACAGAAGTCACTTATGAAAAACTTGGCCTAACTTTTCCTTGTGGTTTGTTCTCTGATTGATTCAAGGTAGAAGCTAAAATGAATATTAACATTATTAACATTTTTGATTTGTCTACTTTCAACATGCTTATCATTTTTTAAATACTTTTGGCTAAATGTAGATAAAATAGAATTTGGTATAAGCAGAAGTCTATTAATATGAATTTTTCTAGAACGTTGGATTCTAAGTAACTTATTTTATTGAAAACATTTTCATTTATTTAAAATGTATGAAATTTGTTTAATGATACATGTATAGAGACATACAAACTTATACAAGTAGACCAACATATACATAGTCAACTATACACACAAACACACATAGAAATTCATAATATATCATGTTTTGGTCCGTATGGCAAAATCTTTCAGATAGATAGATAGATAGATAGATAGATAGATAGATAGATAGAAAGATAGATGAGCACAGAAAGAAGATATGCAGGTAGAGGGGAGGAGGGCCAGGGTCATTACAGGGTAGTGGGGACTGGGAACATGAGCAGGACATAATGATATTTATGTTTGGAAATCTCATAATGAAACCCATTAAGTTGTACACTAAAAAATTACTATTAAAAATGTGGCATAAGCCATAAAAAAGAAATTCATAATAAACACACAGATGAATAAAGGCACATATGAACACAGAGATACACAGACATCTATACAGGTAATTCATACAGGGGTACAAAGAGAGATACATATAGACATGCATATTCACATGAATGAAAAAACATACAAATACAGGCAGATCTGTCTATCCAGACAGAAACTTACACATACAGATCTACCTGCACACTGTTACATAACAATGTCATGCACACAGTTCATATGCACATCCATATTAACACATAATAATACATAAACAAAAATACAAGAACATATACTATTCTCACAAATACACATAGACATATATACAGACACAATCTCATAAATACAGACACATCGACATGTATACACACATACACCCTTTCTACAAATTGTCTTTAGCATTGAACAGAACTGCTGGAAATAAAAGGAAAAAAGCTAGATAAAATGTTTCAGCAGAATACAGTGATGTGGAAAAGAAAAAGAAAGTGAGAAAAAATTTAAATGATTGTACTTGTTGCTAGGTGCCATTGAGTCAGATGTGACTCATAGCAACCCTCATAGGGTTTTCAATGGCTAATTGTTCCTGGATTGCCTTGGGAGTGGATTACCATGTCTTTTTCCCATTTTTGTGGTATTAGGGATCAAACACAGGGTGCTGGGCATCAAACCCAGGGCCTCAGAAACTGCAAACAGCACTCTACCAAATGAACTAAATTCCTGCCCTATTAAAATGATTACTTATAACAAAAATCTGCTACTCTTTCTTTTCTGATAATCATGTAATTTTGGTTAAGAATTCAATAAATATTTCCTGAGCATCTCAAAGTCAGGTACTCACTAAATACCACAGTTCCCATGAAGTACACATCATGTTGACATGATTGTCATTGTTTTAATGCATTGTAAATTTAATGCATAATAGTGAACACAACCTGATATGTTGTAAGAGTTCAGAGAAGATACTAATAATGAAGGAAAGCAGGATATGCCTCATAAATCCTTCTTTCTATACCTTCTTTGTGATTTTCCTTTGCCCCCAATCAAATGATGAACATGTATTTTGAGAAACCATAAATGACCTCTCTCTCATCTGTCTGTCCTCACCCCATGTTGCCTCCTACCTTTGTCATTTAAAATTGGTCCATGACCTCAATCTGTGTGGGTGTCAATGTGTGTGTTTCCTTTTATTTGGTTGTGCTTGTTTTCCAGGTAGATACAACATTCAAGAGGAGAATGAAGATAAATTTTAATGGATGTCAGAGTTACCATATAATGTATTAAACAGGAAGATGTAGATTACTAACATCTCTAATGAAGATAAAGGATTAAAAAATAAAGCAAGGAGGCAATTGCCATTTCGCCATTCTACCCTTTCCCCCTGTTTTGAAGAGCATAGGATCTCAGTTCAAAATCTGAGTTTGAATGACATTTGGGTACAGAAGGCTGTGATATATGTGTTATAATTTCTGTGGCTCAGCATTTTAAACTCTGTCCAAATCTCTAGTCACTACACTATTTGTATACATAATTCCTAACTTGGGACAATAATTAACTCCTTAACAGAGCTGCTATGCTACTAATTTGATCTTGACATACTGGTGATTCCAGTAAAAGGTATACATTTTAAAACCTTGCTGTTGTTGTTAGGTGTCATCAAGTTGGGTCCAACTCATAGCAACCCTATGTACAACAGATTAAACACTACAAGACACTGTGCCATACCCAGCACTATTAACAGTGCTTCTCTGCCTTGCATAGAGTTTTCATGGACTGATTCTCTTTTGGGAGTGGGTTGCCAGGTCCTTTTCCCAAGCCTACAGCACCGGCTATTCCCAGGCAGTCTCCCATCCAAGTATTAACCAGGCCCCACACAGTTTAGCTTCCGAGATCTGGTGAGGTCTGATGCCAATAGGCTATGGCTGCAGATTGAATCAAAATCTTGGAAAACCTCAATCTTTCCTTGATTCAGTGACTGATTGTTTCAGAGTGAACTGCCACATCCTCCATATTTTTGCACTGGTGGGGATCAAACCTGGGTCCTCAGGAAGTACAGAACATCACTCTACTACCTGAGCTAATCCCCAGCCTCTGGCAAAAGAACCAACAGATCTGTCCTAAAAGTGCAACAAAGAGTGCTCTTTGGAAACAAGGATGGCTAGACTATGTCTTACATATTTTGGTTATGTTGTAGGGAGGGACCAATCTCTGGAGAAGTATATTACATTTGGGAGTTTGGCAGAAATAGATGGATTGACACAATGGGATTAAACATAAAAAAAAAGATTGTTTGCCTGGCACAGAATCAAAGAATGTTTCATTCTATTGTACATAGGGTTGCTATGAGTAGGACCTGATTTGATGGTACCTAACAACAACATTTTAAAAGATGTTATTTATGTACTACTTTTTGAAGTTGAATTGAATTATAATAGCAATGTGTAGTTTTACAATCTGGATTATATTTCTACCATCATAAAAGAACAAGCATATGCACCTTTCTTAAAATAGCAAAATGGGAAACACATTAAGTTGTACCCTAAAAATTTCCAATAAAAAAACAGCAAAATGGAAAATTACATCCCAATATGCATACACATTTTTGGCATCCTCTGTAAATATAGAATTAAATAGGATCTGTAAAACATTGCCAACAACGCCTGGTATTTGAAACGCTGAACAAAGTTTTTAAACACACAAAATAAAAAATGTTTTTCCAACATAGCCTTTGTGGCTAAAAAAATCTTTGTATAATACTCTTTGGTTTTCTATTCTCAATTTTATGTAAAAAATCTAGGAGTAATGGTACTTCTTTTCCATCTTTTTCCCCACAGGAAATTTTACCAACCTTTATTTACATCTGATACACTTCCTGCTTTTCTTTTCTGTATGAAGGTACTCATTCAACCACTATTAAGTGCTAACAATCTGCAGGATACTTCCTTTACCTTATGCTCAGAAAATGAAAGATGATAAATGTATTAGCATGTTGATTTAACAAGTTGGAAAAACTGAAGGACAAAGAGTGTATATCTCCTGGTTACCCAGGCTAAGTGCCTCTCATAATAATTTTCCTCCAATTCTGTCTCCTACCTGGATTCACCCACAGACACTCAGATACTATATCCACCCATTATTCTGATGTACTATATATTCTCAGGCCTGCAGCTGTAGCACTGTTGCCTCTGATCTCATGAGATCTCAGAAGCTAAGCAAGGTTGGGCCTGGTTAATATTTGGATGGGAGGCTGCCTGGGAATACCAGGTGCTGTAGGCTTGGGAGAAGGACCTGGCAACCTACTCCCAAAAATCAATCTGCCATTGAAAACCCTATGTATAGCAGAGAAGCACTGATAATAGTGTTTCCACTGTTGGATGTGGGGTCGCTATGAGTTGGATACCGACTTGATGGCACCTAACAACAACATATATTCTCAGACACTATGCAAGAAAATTGTGAATGGCACTATTCGCTGTTTGAAGGTTCTTGCCATCTGATACCCCCCTCATTAATTTTTTGAGGCTTGATTGAAATCCTGGACTCCACAGGCAACTTTTAGCTCTTTATTTCCCAATGATATATTTTGTTATTATAATATTCCCCATCATTTAACCATTTTTTTCCTTGTGTGAATTACTCACAACCATTATTATCACCTCTAGGAGAATATAAACTTTCTTGTGATCAAGATCATATAATGTCAGGTGCTTAATATGTATAATAGATAAATCAGTAGTATACTCAAGGTCACACGAGTACAACTCAAGCTTGTATTTTTTTGTAATTTGCTTTTGTTTGTTTTTAACCAGATCAGAACAGACTTGCTATCAAACTCTGAGGTTGGCTTATTTCTTCTCAACTATTTTCATTCCACTCAAAGAGATGTGCTAAATAAAGAACCCCTGACCTAATAATAATTCCACATGCCAGAGGAGCTTGTGATGAGTTCTTCTATCACACGTAATGTTGACCTTTACTGGCTATGCTGAACATCCACAAGAATTGTCTATATAATTGGAGCAACTCAAAGTAGAACTTTATTCATTTAGTTCCAATGTACACTTTTAGGAATGAAGTATTGGTAGTGTTTTTTGTTTTCTTTCTCCTCTTCCTAAATAATGATTGCTTACCCATGTCAGTGCATAAAACAATGTTGTTAAAAGACAAAACAACATTTCTTTCTGTTCCTTGCTCAAATATTCCTAAATCTTGAACCATGACTTCATATTTAAACTGTTATTGTAGTATTATTGGGAGTAACCCAATAATCTTGATATTATTTAATATTAATGGAGCATTATTGTGGGTCCCAGCTCACAATTATTCCTTCCCCGGTATCCATGTCTTGATAACTATTGTTGTTGTTAGATACCATTGAGTCAGGTCTCACTCATTGTGACCTCATGTACAACAGAATGAAACACTCAGCAACACTGTGCCATGCCCGGCACTATGTCAGTGCTTCTCTGATATTCATAGGATTTTCAATGGCTGATTGTTTGGGGAGTGGGCTGCCAGGTCCTTCTCCCATTTTTGTTATGCTGAAGATTGAACCCAAGGCCTCATGATAGCTATGTATCCAGATAATTCAGGTTACCACTGGGTAACTTCATGACCTGTGATTGGCAATTATTCTTTCCCTTCTTGCAGAGACTACTTCTGGCATGAGCCCCTAACCAGGCCAATCAGGTCCCATTTTATCTGAGTAGAAAATGACTGTCTGTAGATGTTTCTCTGTCTACATTTGCTTTAGACAGAGGTTGGCAGTAAAAAATGGGAAAGAGTGAGAGGAGAAAAGGACCGAGAACAAGAGAATAATGAAACTGTTGCTTTGGTATGCCTAATGTACCATCTTTGCTCATTCCTAGGTGATGTGGTCTGTGGACCAGAAAAACTGACATAATTTAGGAAGCCTCCTTTGCAAAAGCAGAACCTCAGGTTCCACTCCAAACCAGCTGAACCAGAACCTGCATTTGAAAGAAAATCCCCAGGTGTTTCCTATGCACATGAAAATGAAGCAGCACTGATATAGTCGTATTCTTTATCTGTTCTCTACGTTAAATTCACACTGCCCTTTTTGTAATTTTCTACCACCTTTCAAACTATAAGGCCTTGGTGAATTCAGTTTTCCCTCCTCAGGAAGCTCCTCTCTTCCCTCTTCCCTAGCTAACTTGTCCTTAAAGTTTAGATCTTACTCAAGTGTCATTTTCATGCATGTTTATAATATTTTAACATTTTGAGTATATATAGTGATATTAAATTTTATGACTGATTGGTTTTCTTTTTTTTCCTTTGTTGGTAATTGTTGGTGGGATACAGAGTAATACAGCATTTGCTGTTTCCATTATGCAAGTATTACATCACTTTTGGTTAAACTTTCATCAATTTACAAAGTTTGAGAAAACTTTTGACTAATATGTTGTAAAACTCATATGCATATTTGCATTATAGCCCCCTATTTTCCCATGTATTCATGAAGTTGCATCAATTACTTGAGATTATCCTCTGCCCCTTTATCCCCTTACATTGTTTCTCCTCCCCTTCCCACCTTCTACAACCTTTGCTTCCCTTTACTAGTCCCCTCCCCACTTCTTTCTACTCTTTATATTCAATAAGTTTAATTGTACATTTTATATATCTACTTATGTATATTTTAATAACCATTGAATTTCCAGTGCCTGGGTTGGCACATACCATATTTTCAATATATACTTCTTGAATGAATAAGTGTCCAAACATTATGATAGAAATGTCTACAAGTAGAAAAGCTTAGAGAGGTTGTGTGAGTAACATAAAATTATCTAAAAGGTGGTAGATCTGAGTTTATTATCTATGCTATTGCCTTGATGTCTAAAAATGGTTATATATCAATTCTCCCACATCTCTCCCTTTACAGTTTGTTCTCCTAAGCTGACAAAATTAGAAATAAAACAAATGGCCAGATGGGAAACCCCAACCTGGACTATCCATGGAAATAAGAAAAACTTTTTCTACAGTATCTTCTCTGCAGCCAGAGACTGACAAAACTCTTGCTTCTGAGAGGGTGACTTAAATGGTATTAAGCAGATCCTTTCTAGGTGATGATGCTTTTGTATGAAGCCCGAGTTCTTTGAATGCAGAAAAACATAAAATGAAATGGACCAAACCAAGGCTGTAGCAGTTGATCATCCACTGACCGACCAGTGTATGGGAAGTCCCCAACATGTGGAAACCCAGATAATCAGCTACCATCTGCTCTGTTCATGGTAGATCTACTTGACATGGAATGAGTTTGATTTAATAAATTAAACTTCATGACATTTGTAATTAGGAGCCCAGTATTGTCTTTACAATTGGAAGGATTTTATTAGCAGAAAAAATAAGGAAGGACCCATGAAATGAAACTAATAGGAGTTAGCGAGTTTCAAGCAGGTTCAGAGTAATGGGGCCTGGAAACAGGGAACTGACTGAGACAATCACCAAGCAACCAATTAGATCATCTAAGTTTTGATCAGACCACATGAGTTTCATTGTCCTAAATCCCATTTTTCAAAGGAAACAGATAATGACTTGGTCAACAGTCACCAGATCATGTCCCATTCTTCTAAGAAAAACAAGTCCCATGACCTGGCCAGCTCTCACCTAGCTAATCAATTTCCAGGTAAAAACAATAGAAATAACTGCCCTTTAACTCTATTGGGCCAACATACAGGTACCCCTAACTGAGGAACAATTTACTAAAGTCAGCTCAAAAAGTCTGGCCCAAAGAAAGAGACTAAAAAACCCCTAGCCCTACTTCAGCTATCTGAACTATTCTTAAGCATTCCTACCCTTACTACTGACAATATCTTAGACAATTTCTCTTTGCCCACTTCAGACCCCTGTTTCTTCAATTATTATTGTCCTACCTTCTAAAATTGCTATTTTATATCACAATATGTGCTGGCAGCCGTAGCCCTGTGGCGTCTGACCCTGTCAGATCTTGGAAGCTAAGCAGGGTCAGGCCTGGTTAGTACTTGGATGGGAGACCACTTAGGAACACTAGATATTGCAGCCTTGGGAGTAGGACCCAGCAAACCACTCCCAAAAATCAATCCACCATTGAAAACCCTAGGAATAGCAGAGAAGCACTGACAACAGTGTTTCGCCTATTGCACATGGGGTCGCTATGAGTCAGACACAAACTCAAGGGCATCTATCAACAACAACAACAATAGCCTTGTGCTTTATGTTTCTTTTCAATTGGATATTATGTCTAATATCCTAATATCCTAATATTAGTGTATTAATACACTAATACTGTATTCAACATCTTTCTGTAGGCATAACTAAATTTCGACCATTTTTATTCATTTATTCAAAGATTTATTTTGTGCATACAAGATACCACACAGTGCTATAAGTTGGAAGATGAAAATAGTACTTTTACCCATGTGAAGGCAATTAAACTGATTTAATATAATGTATTGCACAATTATAATAGTGTGAGTTCTTCTATGAAAGCATGGATTGTCTCTGCATTTTAAATACAGGCTCAAAAGAACTGTCCCTGCCATTGCCCCCTCTTTACCATCAGGCCCTTTCCTCTAGGTTTGTCCTATCTCTGTCTCAGGATCATTTTTCTTTAACTTTGGAGCAACTGATCAAGTCCATCTATGTCCTATCCTGGCATCCTTTGCTCATTTTATGCTTTCAGAAACAGAAAATCACAATGTTCTGCTCCATTTGTAACTCCAAACAAATATTCAATATCATGGTGGAAATGATTGTTCTTAATTTGTTTTTATAACCCCAATATCAAACATTGTGTCTTCCATTCAGAGGTACTCAGTAAATGTTGATTTCATTGGCTCATGTGATAAATGTAAAACAAGCTTCATGTGTCATTTTCTTCAAATGGAACTCAAAATAGGATTAACTTTGTCATCCTTCAGAAATGAAGCCATTTCTAATATGCCTGCAGTGAAGGAAAAGAGGAAGACAAAAACATTTTGCAAATTACAATAACTTGAGAGCTGCTCACTAAATGATACCACATTTAATTTTCAACATTCTGCACATGGCTGAGTGGAAGATCCCTTAATCCCAGGTCCCATTTTATTTTTGCCTGATCATCCTCTGTCTCCTCATTGCCTCACTTGCAGAAATCATCAGTGGCTGTGTACTCTCTTACACCTTATTATTTCCAGAGAAGTCATAGTCTAGGTTAATGCAGATCTGCTTCCCAGAGGTATGCTAAAATAGTTTTAAGTTCTTTATTTTGAGTGACTGGCTTTGATAAATCCCCTTCCTTATCAGTTACTACCACAGAAATAGAATCTTCCAAGAGTGATAGTAAACTAGCCATGTAATCTTGAATTCTACAAGCATAATAACTTCTGAAAGGATTGAGATTAATTCAGCTGTTTCCAAGTAATAAAAAGCAGATGACCCTGTTTGCTGGGGCCAGTGAGACAGTGTGTCAAAGGTTTAAATTATTGGCTCCCAGCTAGGTACTGTGACACATACCTGTAATCCCAGTCTCAGGAGGCTGAGGCAGGAAGATTGTAACTTTGAGGCTAGAGGCAGCCTGTGCAATTTAGTGAGACCCTGTCTCACAATTTAAAAAATAAGGAAAAGAGGGGCAGAAGTTGTAGCTCAGTGGTGGAGTGTCCTTGGTTCAATCCCCTAGTACTACAAAAATTGGCTCCCAAAGATCTGCATTTCAGTAACTTTTCTGCACAAATTCTATAAGCTGTAGTTATATCACTGTGACTCTTTTTTTTTCTTGGCTTACTGTTTCCAACAAGTGATTACCTTCAAAGGAAATGGATGGGAGAATCTTTCTTGAAGAGTCTCTTTACTTTTCAAAAAACCAAATTGTGTTATTATATTTTTGAAAGCCTAATAACCTGCTTACAGAAACTAAAGATATCTTTCAAATGCAGAATCTAAGTGGCACAAAATACAAGCTGGGTAGAGAGGAGGAAGAGTAATTGCTACTGAGCCAGCATTTTGGAAAGGAAAGTGTTGTTTGATATGCCCATTGTCTTCCAATAATAAGAGGTTCAAGAAAATTCATATCCTTTGCTATATAAGGCTATTTTAATTTATTCATTTTGGTTCCTTGGCAAAATGCAAATATCCGTAGTCATTTGAGAAATTGCCTACAGAGCACAACAGGGGTCCCATTCCTAAGAATGAGCACATGGGTGGGAAATTATGGGCCCAAATGAATACCCTGGTGAGCACATCTGCCACAAAAGCCCAACAGTAGGTCAAGTCCTCAGGAAGGTTCTCCTAGGGATGGATTAAGCATCAGAACACATTTGACCTCAAGCAGCATGGGATGGCGTGGAGGTGAAAAGAGAATAAGATGAGCCATGCTCTCTATCAGCCCTTTCACTTGGGTACCCCGATTTTTCTAATTCCATTAGGACCATCCCTCCCTTGGGACTGAAAATAATAAGGGTATAGGAAAGGTATAGGAAGCTCTTTTTTATCATTATTCAGTCAAGTTTGGAATGCAGTGCAAAGCAAAAAAATAAAGAAAGATTAAGATCAGTCAGAAGGAAGGAAAGTGAATCTGATCTGACCAAAGGCACCTTAACATGAGAGAAAACAGAAAAAAACTTAAAAAGGTAAGGAGAAAAACAATGATCAGTGTACTATTTTGTATGTATGGTCTAATGTAAAAAAAGTACAGCTTGTAAATTTTACTTTACATGGTACTCATATCTGTATATATGCACACATATGCAGGTGCACATGTATGTATATATGTGCAAATTATATTTGTTGTTGTTGTTGTTGTTGTTATTGTTGTTAGGTGCCTTAGAGTCTGTGTCCACCTCATAATAACCCTATGTCCAATAGGAGAAACAGTGTCATCAGTGCTTCTCTGCTATTCCTAGGGTTTTCAACAGTTGGTTGTTTTTTGGGAGTAGGTTGCCAAGTCCTTCTCCCAAGCCTATAGCAACTGGTGTTCCCTGGTGGTCTCCCATCCAAGTACTAACCAGGTCTGACTCCGCTTAGCTTCCAAGATCTGACAGGATCAGATGCCACAGTGGTACCATTATAGGCATAAGTATATAGGATACAAAATTAATTTTAGATACATTTAAATTTAAATGTATATATATGTGTGTGTGCATGTGTGTATATATATAATCTGAAAAGTCTCCAGACAGCATACCTTGCTTTTGTGCATAGCCACTTATGGCTCAGGGTCTGATCTCAGCCTATCACTGCTCTCCCAGTCTCAACCATCACTCTCCAACATGAAGCTTTGAGCCATATAGAATCAGTAGAGCCATAAGGAGCCATTTGTAATCCCAAGTGTGCATTCAAGCATCACCTTTGGTTTCTTCCCTCAGAAGACTTGTACCCTTGTCCATCTGGTAGATTCCCACTCATCTATAACTGATCTTTTATGAACAAAATAAAATGCCATTTGTCTCAGAGAAACATCAGCCCATTAAATACCATATTTTCAGGTGTCTTTGAACATTTCTTATATACTGCTGCACAAATGTTCCTCACAGTTCTGCAATTATGTATTTATTTTCCCACAGTCTTTATCTCTACAGACTGGGTGATACTGGAAGGCGGCAACACACATTGAGTTTTTCTTCTAGAGCTAGAATACCAAAATGTGGTAATAATCCAAAAGTATTTGAGGTATGAATAGATTACAATATAAATGATTTCCCCTTTAGGGTTCCTTTACTAAATTCTCTATTGTGAGTTCCATTTTGCCACATAACAGTTTATCTCATCCTATTCATAGGCAGGAATTTTGGCAAGAAATTAAAAATTATGTTTTAGAGGTGATCAGTATGAGACTACAGATACTTTGGCCACACAATTTCTCAGTCACCTTTCAAAAGTGATATTTAAGGAACATTTTGACAAAATTGGATCAAATCCAGAAATAGGAAATAAAATTGTGCCTCTTCTAGGTAAGCCCATGAGTTTGATGTTATTTGGAGATGTTCACTGATCTTTTTATCTTAAATATTTCCATCTTATGTTAAATACATCAAGTCACTATCTGCCACATCAATGCAGAAAGAATACTTGTTGAACTCTTTTGCTTAGCAAGGAAATTTGGAATTTATAAAAGAATGTCATTGGAGTAAAGCCTTTGAAGATGTTTTCATTTATTTCTTCTGACCATACTGAATATTGTTCTTGGACTTTTGGATACATTGTTGTTGTTAGGTGTTGTCAAGTCAGGTCCAATTCACAGCAACCCTATGTACAACAAATGAAACACTACACAATACTATGCCATGCCCGGCTATGTCAGTGCTTCTCTGCTATTCACAGAGTTTTCATGGCTGATTATTTCAGGAGTGGGCTTCCTGGTCCTTCTCCCTTAAATAAAACATTTTATCAAGAGGAAAATCACGTTACAATTGCTACTGCCGAAACCATCTTTTTGAAGTTGGATGATTCTGTGTATTGAAAGTAAATATTGTTGTTAGGTACTGTCGAGTTGAGTCTGTATCTGACTCATAGTGAACCTCATAGGATTTTCAATGCTGACTGTTTCAGGATTGCCTTTAGAGTGGATTGCAGGCCCTTCTCCCATTTTTGTGGTGCTGGGAATTGAACTCAGGACCTCGGAGACTGCAGTGCAGCACTCTACCAACTGAGCTAAATCCCAACCCAAAAGTAAACGTAAGATTAAATAAATATATAATTATACATATATAGCCCTCTTCATTAAGAATTTTATATGCCATAGCACTTGATATTCTATTGCATGAAAAAAAGTTTAGGAAGTCCAAAAAGAGTCCAGTGATATGATCTATTAATGAGTCAACTCTGTTATCCCTGGTGAATCATTATCTAATATGGTAAAAATATGCCTGGTGGGAAAAGAATACATTCAACAATGAAAATGTTGAATTAACTGATGAGATTCTTTTCTTGCCAAAAACAATTTCCTCATACATCATTGAAATACTTCATTTTGGCTAGAATCCTTCAATTTATCATCTGAGTCTTAACTGTTTTTATTTTGCCCAAATCAAATAAAATTCCTTTTTTTATGTTGACAGGGTCTCTATATACATCATAGGCTTGCTTCAAACTCTTGATCCTCCTGCTTTGGTCTCCCGTATGCTGGGATTACAGGTATGTGCCACCATACTTGGCTTCCAGATTCTTCTGTTTGATATCAAAGAAATTCTTTGCTTCTACTCACAGTGCTAACTAAAATCATTGGAGTTCCTGTTGTTTTATGCTCCAATTATAGGTAGTACATTTTGGAATTACACATTTTGCCCCAGAAAAGCTCTTAAAAACTAAAAGTATTGTGTGTTTGAAAGCTTGTTTTCTTCAAATGAGATCCTTGTGCACACCTGGCTTGAGATATGTTTTATCTTCTGCTTGTTGGGCAAAAAGGATAATTCTTTCATCTAAAATACTAAAATTATCAGGAGAAAAGTACCTCTGGGCACTTTCTAATCTCAAATATCCTATTGTTGCTGACCAAAAACAGTAGAAGAAAGCTAAAAGGAACCTGGAATTCAGACAGAGCTGAACTTGAATTTTATACCTAGATTAGGACATCAGAGATATTCAATAAATATCGAGCCCTTTACCCTTAGCCTTGTTACAATTGTTTCTTCTCTTGTCTACTTATCCTTTCACCCATTTATTCTTTCACACTTTTATTCATTTATCTAATCATCTCACAATTTCACCATCCTCCATCCTTCAAGCTTCACATATACTTAACACCTTCTATGTTATAAATAACCTTATTTAGTACTGAGGACACAGAGATGAGATGATTTCTGACAAGAAATGGACAAATCCCTACTGAAGTTGAACCTTGTGATGTATGCCCATAATTCTAGCAGTCAGGAGGCTGAGACAAGAAGATTGTGGAGGCCCACCTAGGCTACATAGTGAGCTCTTGCCCCCTGCCTGAAAATGTACTATTGATTACAAAGGAAAGGAACTCTCTGGTAAGGGAAAACATTTGGCAAATTTAAGCCTATCCTTTGTAGTTCATGGTCCAGACTAAGTAATTTTCCTACCTTATTTCATTTAGTCTTCATAACAATAACTGCTCTGAATAATATTATACTCATTTTAGGGATAAAGAGGATGAAGCAGTAAGTTAAATCACACAGCCAAAGTCAAGTTGTAAGTAGTATATTTTGGATTTGATCCCAGAACTAGTTCTTATAACTAGTACACTATGTTGCTTTCATGGAGAGGGATCCTCGGGGAAGACATTAAAGGCATCATCGTATAAAGCTGAGGGAGAGCAAAATTGGGTTTTTCAGTTTTATATTTATATTGTTTAGAATAGAAAAAAAGAACTTGGATAAATAATGACCAATGACCACCTCATACCATTAAGAAAATAACTTAATTCCCTGAGAATAGAGAATAGACAACTGAACAACAAATAAGAAAAGGGAGACCAAGAAATCTTAGTAACATAAAAGCCATCATATATTTCTGTATAGGATTGAGCCTTTTGCTAATAATGAGTACACTTTGTATTTTAAGACTACCATGATGGTAGCCAGGTGTAGTCATGCATGCACTCCTGTAATCCCAGTGACTCAAGATAGGGAGGACAAATGATTGTGAATTCAAGGCCAGAGGTAGCCTACATGACTTAACAAGATCCTGACACAAGATGAAAAATAAAAAATTTGCTGTGGGTACAGCCCAGTGGAAGAGCACTTACAAAGTATGTGCCAGACCCTGGGTCCACTCCCTAAATACAATAATTAATTCATTCATTAATTAAAATTTTTAAAAAAGTATAGTGATTTTATTTTAATGAAGATGGAAGTTCAGATGACCATGTCTTGCTCTTTCTTTTCTTTTGTTATGATTTTAAGCCGAGAAATAGAGAGAAATAAGGGAGAATGGATTCACTATTGGTTCACCTAGCATCCCCCTGAGCACTTTTCTCAAATGAAAGCAATTGATTTCAATACACACTCTCTGCATCTGTTCTTTTACATTTTAAGTTATCATTTGGCTGTCTTCCTTTCTCCCAACCTCTTCCATCCCTCCCATCCTTCTTCCTTTCTATTCTTTCTTCTTTCCTTTATAATTCTGTCAAATTATCATTAGGTGGAACTAAGTATTGTAGGCCTGCAGCTATACCACTGTGGTGTCTGATCCCATCAGATCTCAGAAGCTAAGCAGGATTGGGCCTGGTTAGTACTTAGATGGGAGACCACCTGGGAGCACCAGGTGCTGTAGGCTTGGGGAAGGACCCGGCAACACACTCCCAAAAAACAATCTGCCACTGAAAACCCTATGAATAGTAGAGAAGCAATGGCAATAGTGTCTCACCAGTTGTATGCAGGGTCACTATTAGTCAGATATTAACTCAACAGCACCTAACAACAGCAACAACAAGTATGGTAGACATTTGCATAGTAGGGTTGGAGCCTGAATGAGGTGTGTGGGGTACCCACCAAAAGGAAAGTAAGGCTCAAGCACTTAAGAACTGGGGACAGAATGGCAATTGTCACCTGGCAAAAGAATTCAGAGCTCTGCTCTGAAGTAGAGCAGAGTATTCATGTGGCAAGTAGTAAATGGGTGCAGGAGTCCAGTGTAGGGTGTTAGAGCTCAAACACTGTGAAGAAGTCTCACAAACACCACTTTAACCAAGTAACCAGAACCACTGTATTTAAATTTGGGACAAATTTCAATTGTATATCACCAGCAAAGGGGCAATGATAAAAATACCACAATATTTCTGCCATATTTCTTCCCAAAATATTGTAAAAACATAAATTTAACCACAAGGAGTTATCAGATAAACTCAGAATGAGATAGGTTCTATAACATAACTAACATACAGTCTTAAAAATGGCAGAGTCTTAGGAAGTCAAGCAAAGAGTAGAGAATTATACAAATTGAAAGAGACTAAGAGACTAAGATATGAGGGCTGGAATTTAGTTCAGTTGGTAGAGCCCTGTGCTGCAGTCTCTGAGGTCCTGAGTTCAATTCCCAGCACCGTAAAAATGGGAGAAGGGCCTGGCAATCCACTCCCAAGGCCATCCCGAAGCACTTAGCCATTGAAAACCTTATGAGGGTCGCTATGAGTCGCATACCGACTCAACGGCACCTAACAACAACAACAACAACAAGTAGACATGACATCTAACAACAACAAGTAGACATGACATCTAAATGTATAATCTTGATCTTGGTCATTTTACTATAAAAACATTAGTTTTGACTTAGGAAGAAAAGATATCAAAGCTAATTTTATGATTTTGATGATTGGATTATACTCATATAAGGGAAAGTCTTGATTGTAGATATTATACACTAAAGTTTTCAAAGGTGGTAGTATATGATGTTTACAACTTATTCTTGAACAGTTCAAGAAAAGGAAATTATAAAGTTTGGCAAATTTTAAGTTGCTTTATAATATTTTTAAAATGTTTAGTCTGGCATTAAGAGTAGAACTAAATGTTCAATCTCTGAAGTGTTATGTAATCCTGGGTTCATATCCAAGAACATTCTTGTGTGCTACAGACAAGTTATTTAACTTCTATACATTTATATGATGAGGGTAATATTATTTCATAAAAAATTAGAATATCGTGTAGGTTTCCCATCAGGATTAAGTTCTTTAAAGCATGAGAAGTGATTAGAAGACAGTTTGATGCAAAAGCACCAAAACAGT
>VMDO01027907.1:0-24639 GCA_007922755.1 Pedetes capensis | reverse complement strand
GCCCCATGTCACCTCCCCACAGCCACATGTCACCTCCCTGGAGTGCACATGAGCAGCAGGCCTGTGCCTCCCTGGGGCGCCACGTCACCTCTCTGGGGTGCACACAAGCACCGGGGCCCCACATCACCTCCCCATAGCCACATGTCACCTCCCTGGAGTGCACATGAGCAGCAGGCCTGTCACCTCCTTGGGGCCCCACGTCACCTGCCTGGGGTACACGCAAGCACCAGGGCCCCACGTCACCTCCCTAAAGTGCACGTCACCTCCCTGGGGCCCCACATCACCTCTCTGGAGTATACATGAGCACAGGGGCCCCATGTCACCTCCCCACAGCCACATGTCACCTCCCTGGAGTGCACATGAGCAGCAGGCCTGTCGCCTCCCTGGGGCCCCAGGTCACCTCCCTGGGGTGCACGCAAGCACTTGGGGCCCCATGTCACCTCCCCAGGGCTGCACGTCACCTCCCTGGGGCGCACATGAGCACAGAGCTCTGCGTCACCTCCCTGCTCCGGGAGCCCAGAGCTCGACAGTGCGTAAGGTAATTTTTATGTTGTTGCGAGCAGAATACCTGCCAGAAGCAACTGAAGAAAGGAAAGGCTTATTTGGCTCACAGTTTGAGAGGCGTCGGTCCACGGCGGCGAAGCAGAGATGCTCACCCACGGTGGGCCAGGAGGCAGAGCACGGGGCCGGGCCGGCGCCCTGGCTCTCTCCTTCTCCCCTCTCCTCCCATCAGGCCCCGGTCCATGAGATGGGGCCACCGCAGCCCCCCTAGGCCTCCCCAGTCAATTCTCTCAGGATGCGCACCCTCAGACACACCCAGAGGTGTGCCAGGCCAGGCTCCCAGGGGACTGCAGATCCAGGCAAGGTGACAGGGACAGTGAACCAGGCCAACAGAGAAAAGCGGCAGGTTCCAGAAAGAGCCCGCCCCCAGAAGGCCTGCCATTTGGGGAAGGAAGGAAAGGAGCTGAGGTTCGCGCCTGCCAGGGATCTGAACCGGTAGGTCTGGGGAGTAGCCAGGGTTCCGAACTTACAGCCAGCAGCCAGGGCTCCTGTGGGTCTCATTCATTCACTTCTTCACTCTACGACACTCACAGGGCCATTCGGGGTCCCAGATCTTTAACATGTGGGGGAACCAGACAGACCTTTGAGAGCGGGGGCCACACTCCCTGAGCAGAGAGACAATAAGCCAATCACTGAGCACAGCACATCCGCAAAGGCCCAATGTCACCAGGGCTCTGAAGGGAGGCGGGCAAAATGTGGGCAGGAAGGGCAACCCGAAGGAGTTTGAAATGGGGAGCCTGTAGCATTTGGGGGAGTAAGCAGTCCAGGCAGAGGAAGCAGCAAGGGCAAAGGCCCTGGGGTAGCACGGTCTGGTCGGATGGAGGAGCTGAGAAGAGGCCAGCAGCGCTGCAGCAGAATAAGTGATGCAGGGAACAAGGCGGGGGTAGCGGGGACAGGTTGTTTGGTGAGGATTCTGGCCATTTTTCCAAACAACAGCATCTGAGCAGAGGAGGCCGCGCAGACCAGCACTTCAAACAGTCACTGGTGGGGTCTGAGTTGGAAGCTCAGTCCCCAAAGTCCTCTGTTAACAGTGTTGCAGCTAGCTGGGCGTGGTGGCGCACGCCTGTAATCCTAGCAGCTTGGGAGGTGGAGGCGGGAGGATCGCAAGTTCGAGACCAGAGGCAGTCTGTGTAATTTAGCGAGACCCTGTCTCAAAAAGTAAAAAAAAAAAAAAATAGGCTGGGGGTGCAGCTCAGTGGTCCAGCACTTGCAGAGCATGCAGGGGCAAGGGCCTGGGTTCGACCCCCAGTACCGCCAAAAAAAAAAAAAAAAAAAAAAAAAACAGTGTTGCAGCTGGGGCTTCCGGAAGGTGATAAGGACTGGATGAGGTCACCAGGTTTTATGAAAACAGGAAGGACACGCTCTGACATGCCCGCTGTCTCGCCACATGGGATCCACTGCCCCGTGATGATGCAGCCACAAACCCTCACCAGAAGCCATGCAGACACTGGCAGCCCAGAACTAGGAGTTAAAGAAACTTCTATTCTTTATAAATAGCCTGGTCTCCGGTATTTTGTCATAGCAATAGAAAAGCTGGTGCTTCCTGACATGAGACACATTTTGGGCAACAGCTCCAAGCAGCCCAGCCCATTCTAAGAAAATATGACTCTCAGATTACCTGCTAGGCTCAGGGTCTAAGGTGCTTGATCTGAGTGGCTATTGTCACTGGTGGTCGGTGGCTTGTGATTCAGGCCTAGCGTTAAGCTGCAGCCAGCTGCTACTGGAGCAGGACAAGAGTAGCTGCATCCAGCCTGGACAGAGCTCCACCAGGGCTGGGAGAGGGGGTTTGACCGACGGGCAGAGCTGCCCCCAGAGCCTGGGGAGAGAATGGCTGGCTGGCCCCGCTGGGCTTCTCTGTGCCCCTCTCACCTGGAAGGCTCAAGTTCACAGACGCAGCGCTCAGCAAGTTAGACACAGAATTACCGTGGATCCCAGCAACTCTGCTGCTCCCCCAAACCAGTGTCCAAACAGGAACCTGTGCGTGAAGGTTTGAAACCACCCAGGCCAATGGTGGACACAAACCAGTCTCCCCTACCAAGGAAGGGGCACGGAAACTGCCACGTGCCCGCACAGGGAACACGGTTCAGGGATGCCACGCCCACACATGCCGTGGCACTGGTGAGCCTCTGAGGCTCGGTGAAGTGAAAGGAGCCAGATACAGGCCACACTGGCACGTCTCCACTCACGGAAGGGTCCACAGAGGCAAACACGTGGGTGAGGGCAGTGGCATGGGAGTGGCTGCTGACAGGAACAGGGTTCCCCATGAGGGTGAGGAGAAGTTCTGGAATCAGACGGCAGTGATGGCCGCACAGCCGGGTGGGTGCATCCAACGCCACAGAACTGCAGGCTGCAAAGCGGCTAAAATGGTCTGCGTTGCCATACGTGTTCCGCCCCTTGGGTGGGGCTCAGCACTCGGCCTGATTCCTGCTGGTGCCCAGTGATCTACGCAAGTGGAAGCCATGGAGCCACGGAGACTGACCCCACTCACTGCTCCACCTGCTGCCACAGCTGCCTTAGCCAGGCGGCAACTACGTCCTGGGGGCCAAGGGCAGCGCCCCAGGAAGGAGCTGGGTGTCCAGGGCCCAGCGCGGTGTCTGCAGACCCAGAGCCTCAGGAAGGTTCCAGAGGGTAGCTGGGCACCAGGGCCTCGAGCCACTTCTTGAGGCCCCTCTTCCCCCTGGTGACCTCAGGGCATCGGCCCGATGGCAGGCAGCAGGCTGTCTGCAGCTAAAAGCCAGAGCCAGCAGCACCTCACGTCCCCAGAATGGGGTCAGGGTCCTGGACTCCTTGTCCTCATAGTGCCCACTGGGCCTCCCCAACCTGAACCCCTCATGGGGACGCAGTGGCTCCACCCAGACACTGCTCCCCAGGACAGGAGTCAATACAAGGAGGGTCTGCCTTCTGAGGAAACACCAGGCAGGGGGCCTGGCCGCTTCAGAGCACCCCGAGAACAGGGGCCTTTGGGGAGGCCCTCTGCTCCGTGAGAAGCGCATCGGGAAAACCAAGGGTGCCAAACTCACAGCACAACCCCTGCCTCGTGCACGCACCCCTGACACACACATGCCTCACACACGCACACCACGCAAGCCCACGGCAAACACCCGCACACATGCCCCCACTTGTGCACATGCACCTACTCTGCACCCCCGAAGCCTGGCAGGAAAAGGGTGCACTGTGGCCACCCCAGAGTGCACACAGCCCCTCTGCTCCTACCCAGTGGGGGCACCCATGGCTCCATGGGGGAGGTCAGGAGCTGAGGGCGGTGGTACCTGGGAGAAGCCCCTCCCTTGGGACAGAGCCCTCCTTGCAGGGGGGGTGGCGGTGGGCACCAGGAAAGGCCTTGGCAGCCCCAGCCCAAAGCCCAGCGCTCACAAACAGGTGCACTTCACAGGTGCAGAGCCGCTGTCTGAGACATAGGAGATGCCCTGAAAGGGGACTTCCAGGCTGGGGTGCAGGAGTCTCGAGAGCAAGGGGGGAAGGGAAAGAAGGGAGTGGACAGAGAAGAGAGAAGGCGGGGACAGCCTGCCACCAACTCAGGACTGGAGCAGAAGGATCCACCCCTCAGCAGCTCTACGCCCCAGAAGGCCACCGCCAAGTCTCCAGGACCAGGCACCACTTTGTTCCTCCACAAGGCTGCCTTAGGCATCCTCAGCCACTCTAAGAGCAATTATTCGGTGCCTTCTGTATGCAGACACAGGGACCGTTCAGGTCAAGGAGTGAAAAGGAAAAGTATCTATAGGCAGTGATGCCCTGGGCTCTAGTACTGGCTGTGTGACCCAGAGCTGGTTACTCTGCCTCTCTGAGCCTCAGCGCCCTCATTTATCAAAAGTGAGGACTGGATAGGACACACACAAAGAAGCCCTGAGTCTTATAAATACTCAGTGAAGGTTAATAAGGTCTCCAATGTGGGTCTCTTGTGGCTCTGGGCTTTGCAAATCTCACCCTGGGCTTCCCCTCAGCCCACTGCAAAGCCCCTGCAACAAAAGCCGAGCAGGCCCAGACCCTTGTCCTCTGGGCCCTGGGGCCTTCGGGTTGGCTTTTTGCGACTGTGCCTCTCTATGTAACCCAAGTGGGCCTCAAAACGCACAACACTCCTGCCCGGGCCTCCCAAGCGCTGGGATCCCAGGCCTGCACCACCACACCAGTTTGGCATCTCTTCCCTAAGGGGCCACTCTCCAGAGGGGACCTGCCAAGCTCCTCGCACACAGATGTAAACGGCCACGCTTATTAGCGCACCTGTGCCAGCATAGATGTACTCTTCAGTGGAAGGATGATTCCCTGGAGGGGGAGCGGCGCTCGAATCCCTCCGACAACCCGTCAGAGAGCTGGGAACGCACCATGGGGAAGGCAGCACGCTGTCCGTCTTTCTTGGCTAAAAGGGTTTTTTGTGTTTACAAGAGATGGAGAGCCAGGCGCGGTGGTGCACACCTGTAATCCCAGTGGCTCGGGAGGCAGAGGCAGGAGGATTGCAAGTTCGAGACCAGAGGGAGTCTGCGTAACTTATCGAGACCCTGTCTCAAAAAATAAAAAAAAATGGTCCGGGGGTGTAGCTTAGCGGTCCAGCACTTGCAAAGCATGCAAGCGTGAGGCCCTGGGTTCAACCCCCAGTACCACAAAAAAAAAAAAAAGAGAGAGAGAGAGAGATGGAGTTACCATTTTTAGCAAGTTACGAAGACATACAATCTCCAAAGGTCCATTAGCAAACTTGCAAACAAAATGCTCACGCCCCGAGAGCGTAATCACGGCACAAAGGACCGCGTCTCTTCCCGTGGACTCTCGCGGGCTGGGGCTCCACGCGGGCCCTCTGGGTCTCACTTGCGCTCTGAGCCCCCGAGGCAGGTGTCGCCCTCCCTTCTACTGATGGGAAAACCAAGGCTGGCAGAGGAGCATCTGATCACAGGACATGAGCTACGACTGCCCCAAAGAAAGGAACCCAGGGGTCCCCGAGAACCCTGGGCACGGGAAAGGCAGCTGCACTCACGCCCTCCCGAGCAAGGCCAGGACAGAGAGAGCTCCCGTGACCTTGGGAAGGCATGGGGCTGGACCCAGCAGCCTGTCCACCCTCACAGCCGAGACCCCCTCATGCCCACCCCTGTCCAGCAGGGCCCGCCCCCCCGCTGCCCTCCACGCACCCCAGTCAGCCTCTCCCTCCCGGCCTCCTTCTGAAGGGCGTCAGCAGCTTCTCATTTCCCCGCTCCACCAGCTCCGCTTCCAAAGCCATTGTGACTCCGACGCCATTAAACATGATTTAATTTGCTTTTCCTAACGATGGGCCCGCGGTACTAGGACATCTCTCCTTTTCCACTTGAAAGACGTCTCTGGGTGAATTCTTCCAGTCAAATTAATAGGGAGACCATTAGAAAGATCTAAGAGGAACCGGCGGCCCCCGCTCAGCTGGAAGCTCCTAAACCAAGGCAGAGCGCGGGCAGAAAACGCAGTGGCACACAGAGCCGGCTGTGTCTGCGCTTTCAAGGGCTTCCCTCGGTTGGTCTTAACCCTTGCCCACTGCAACCCGGGTGCCCAGCAACAGGCACACTTAGGAACCCAGGCCAGAAAACCAGAAAGCACGGGGCGTCCACCCTCCGTGGCACCAGCGTGAGAGCCTGCGCTCCTGGGGCCAGGACAATGCCAGGTCCCTTCCCTAGCCAGCTTCACCTCACTTCCCTCCCACTCCACAGCCCCCCAAGGCTGGAGTCCTTGTTACTCTCGCTCTGTAGAAAAGAAAACCGGGGCCAGTGAGGTCGTGCAGCACACCTGAGGTCACACATTCAACACTCACAGGCCGATCTCAGACGCTGGCCACCAGACGCCAAAGTCCCGTTCTCAAATCCTGGGATCTACGGCCTCCTGGGGAGCAATAGCCACATGTGCAGGTCGTGTCCTGACCGCTCCTCTCTTCTCCCGTGACGTGAAGCAGCCCACAGCCTCCCCAAGGGGTGCTCTCGCTGCAGGGCCTGCCTTTCCACCCCTCCCCCCACTGCCCAGTGAAGGGAGACCAGGCTGGCACCAGGGCCCCTGCACCGAGCTCTTGGCGCCTTCCCGCAAAGTGGGCACTACTAATAGCCATGATGACTCTGTCTCGGGCCCTCACCATCCTACCAGGGCCCGGTTACACTTGGAACTCAGACCCCGAGAGCTATAGGCTCCCTGGGTTTCCTAGGCAGAGAAGCTGCCTCTCGGGTGCTGCCCCAGGGACCCAGACACCAGGGCCTGGCTGTCCCCAGCAACCAGTGCAAAAGCCAATTTCCCTGCCTTCCCAAGCCACAGGACCAGGGCCACAGGCTCAGCAGGAGAAGCCGCCAGGACCTGGTGTTTTCTTGAACATTCCTTCCTCTCGGAAGGGAGCAGGGAAGCTCAGCCATTTTCCCCACAGCTGAAGTATTTCGAGGTCAGGTCAGAGAGGAGCACAAGCCAGACGCAGCGCAAAGCCGCCGGCCGGGTGGACGTGGTCTGTCTCCAGCAAGCAGAGCAAACCATCCCCGGGCCTCCCTGGGCGGGCAAGCAGATGCCCTCCCTGCGCCAGCCCTTCTCTCAGCAAAGGTCCTGTGGCCGTAGGCAGCACTGTTCCTCTGCCCGGCTCTGTCAGCCTGGCATGTCAAGGCCTCCTGCTCTGCGCCAACCCCAAGTCAGGAGGCCCAGCCCTGAGCCACGCGGGCCACCAGCCTACTCTCGCTCCTGCTGTGCTCGGGGGCCAGGCCACACTCACACCCCTGGGTAGCCCCACAGAAGGGCAACCAGAGGGCCCACGGTCTGCCACCAGGTACTGCAGGCCTAGGCTGCTTAAGGGTGAACCCTAATTGCCGCCAATCCACAGCCACCAAGCGGGCCTGGCATAGGTCAGGCCTCAACGCTCCCATTGTTACCATGGGTCAGCCAGAGCACCCAAGGGCTCCCTCGCCAGTCAATCCAGGTACCTGTGCCCTGCCTCGGGCTGAAGCAACCCAGGCGGCTTCCCAGAGGAGGCAGCACTAGGCCAGCCTGAAACTACCCTGCTGGCGCAGTCAGTGAAAAAAAGGCCCTGAGGGCGCAGATGTGCCCAGTGCCCCTCCCCACACTCAGCCAGCCTGGGAGGCCCAGGCACCAAGGTCAGCACCCCAAGAAGACACCAGCAGGGCTCTGTTCCTCCCCAGACACCCAGCTCTGAGGGCCAGCCAGCCTTTCTAGGACCGGGCGGGCCACACAGGCCCCACAGCACAGGTGCGGGGCGGCTCTGCGTCAGGGCCACCTGTTACCCTGGGAGCGGCCCCTGCTGCCTCCCCACCATGTTCCCTAGTGGAGGGGCCCCCACTGCGGCCCCTGAAGGTCCCAGGGTCTCCAAGAAACCTGAATACACCCCAAAGCCTGACTCCTAACACACCCCACCCTTCCCAGCCATCCTCGGGAGCCTCTGCTATGCGCACAGCTATCAGGGGTGGGTCAGAAACTCCAACTGCAGACACAACTCATAGTTAGCCTCGGATTAATTAAAAAAAGAGGAAACTAATTACTTAATGTCATGTCACTGGTTTAATGCATTTAATATGAAAATGCACAGCCCTAAGAGGAGAAGAAGCCTGAGCTATACCACTGTGGCGTCTGATCCCAACAGACCTCAGAAGCTAAGCAGGGTCGGGCCTGGTTAATACTTGGATAGGAGACCACCTGGGAGCACCAGGTGCTGCAGGCTTGGGAGACGGACCTGGCAACCCACTCCCAAAAATCAATCCGCCACTGAAAATCCTATGAATAGCAGAGAAGCACTGACAATAGCATTTCGCCTGTTGTACGCAGGGTCACTATGAGTTGGATACCGGCTCGATAGCACCTAACAACAAGAGGAGAAGGGAGGGGTTTCAAAAGGGTCCCAGGTTCAATGGCAAAACTCTCTTCTAGCAAAAGGATCCCTGGCAGGGGGACAAAGCTGGGGGTGCTCATACAGGGTGTCTCCTGAAAACCTCTGCCCTAGGCCTCCCATCTCAGACGTGCGGGAGACACTGGCTCCCAGAGAGCAGAGGTCGACGGGCTGGGCCCTAGCCGTGCCATCCTCTGCAGCTAGTGCACAGCAGGGCTCATACACACTTGTTGAATGGCCGAAGGAATGACTTTACCAGTCCCACAATGTTGGAAGGAAGGCTGTGCCTCCCTGTGGGAAACCTGACCTCCAGGGAACGAGTCCAGATGCAGCCACCAGCACCCAACTTTCCCGGCCACGTGCTCTCAGGAGCCTCAATGACCACCTGATGGCCAGAGCTGGGGACGCTGCCCTGAGAGCCATCTCTTCACACTGGGAGACACTGAGCAATCCCCTGTCCCCACGCCACAGTCTTGAGGGTCTGGCAGAGAAGCGAGGGCTCACCCTGCACCCATCTGCCCCCAGAAAAGGCAGGGGCTGCCACATCCAGATCCACTCATGATGGGTACACGAAGTCCCCACGTGAGGAAGGGTACCTTTAAAAGGGCATCGGAGGGAACGTCTACCGAAAGGGGAAGAGTACCTCTAACCTCAGAGGGAAAGTCTACAGAAAGGGGAAGAGTACCTCTAGCCTCAGAGGGAAAGTCTACCGAAAGGGGAAGAGTACCTCCAAAAGAAGGTCTCTTCATGGAAAGGGACTTGGGGTCTCATCTCATTTCTTTTTCTTAAATTTGAATTAGTCACTGTTTTCTTCATATTGTGGATTTCTGGGAAAATTAATGAAAAACAAGTAATAGATGTAAATATATAATGTTCTGGCTCTGTGAGCAATGCTGATTCAGATTGGGAGTTGAGAAACCTCCCTAGCAGGCTTACAATGGTAAAATTCTTGAATGACTTCCAACAACGTGAACTCCTTGAGTCAACACAGACTAAAGTTTTTGTACCAACAGCCCTCCAGCAAGCAAAACAATCGGGTAAGTTAGAGCACCCATTTCTCATACTGTGGACTCAGTGGGGTGACACACAGGTAACAGTTAACCGCCCCTAGTTCCCACATAAAAGTTAGAATAGTTAATGATTTAGACATAGGACGTAAACATAGGTGCTTGTAGGTGCTCAGGTCCTCTTGGTTTAGCTCTTTGAAGTAAACATGATTTATCTCAAGAGTCATCCTGTACCCTGACCACCACCTGACCCTCCATGATGATATGATTGTTTTATTGTTCTGTTGAAAAACTTTGATGTTACCTATTACCTTGTCCTTTCTCTGACCTCTCATGAGGTTTACTAAATCTCAATTTTGTATAAAAAGCTGAGCTATCTGAGCAATAAAGGGAACAGAGTCACACTGCCTCCCAGTTGCTGTGTCTCTTGTCTCCCATCGCTGACTCCTCACCCGCCTTCGAGAACCCCTGGATCCTAGGCTGCAGCTGGACTGCGGCAGGGGGCCTCACAGGTCCACGTGACTGCCTCACCGGGGCCATAGGCTTGGCACTTCCTTCCAGGGACTGCCCTGGACAGTCACTCTGATTAAGAGGCTGAGCGGAGCCTGGGCCTTCCGAGCAAGGCTAAGAATGGTTCCAGTGCCCACTGACCCATGTGACCAGGCCCCCGCCCTCCCATATTAGGTTTTCCAAGGGGTGGGACCACCCGGCATCCACGGTGTTAACACACTCTCACAAGCCACACCGACCACTCGCGTTCCTCCAGGAAGTCGCACTTGCAGGCACACAGCAACCCCTACTCCACCCAGAAGTCAGCTCTCAGAGTTGGGGGGCCATCCTAGGTGAGGGTCCCAACCTCAAAGCCGGTCCCATCACACTCCCACGAGCTCCTCCTGCTCCCCCTGGCTCCTCAGTAACACCCCAGGCTTGGGCAAGCCGAGACACCACCCACTGATCGCCCCAGGCCACGGCACAGCCCCATCAGCAAAACCCCCACTCTTTACAGAAACGAAGCCACAGGGCCAGCGAGAGGGTCGTTTTTGTGGTGCTGGTGGGAACAGTTAACCTGCCTACTCCAGCTGGCTCAGAGCAACTGAGTGCACCTGACACTCAGCGGGGCCTCAGATGGACAGAAGAGGCTCAGCTTCTGAGGCCCACAGCCAGAGCTGCCGGTCTGGGCTCCTGAGTTTTGTTTGTCTGCACAGCTGGAAGCCTCTCCCCTTGGTCCTGGAGGCAGCCAGGCAAAGCTAGCCTGTTCCACCTGGCCAGGCTGGGAGAAGGCACCACACCTCCCCCACAGCTCTGATGCCCAGTGGCCACCTGCCTGTGCTTCCAGACAGATACTTCAGGGAAAAAGATGTCCCCCGTGGCCCTAGGAGCTGGGTGGGGTCAGCACTGGAGGAGGGGTCTTTTAAAGGGGGGAGCTGAGAGCAGAGGAAAACCAGGCCTGCCCAGGTGGATCTGGTCATTCAAGAGCCCTGACCACACGGCCTACTAAAGGTGACCTCTGGCTGCCCGGTGTGATGGTTAATCTCAACTGTCACCTGGGTTGGCTTGAGAAGCGCCTAGGAGATGCATAGGAGGCACCTCTGGGTGTGTCTATGAGATGTGTCCAGAGAGGATTAAAATAAGCCCGGAAGACCTGCTCTGAATGTGGGTGGCACCATCCATAGGCTGGGGGTCCAGTGGAATAAAAGGGAAAAAGGAGAGCGCCTAGAAGCATGGGTGTTCTCCCTCTCCCTCTCTTCCCTCTCTCTCTCCCCCTCCCTGCCTCCCTCCTTCCTGGCCACCATGATGTGAGCTGTTCCTCTCTGCTGCGCCCTCCCCACCATGCTGGACCTCTGAAACCGTGAGCCACAGTAAATCTCTCCCCTAGGAAGTTGTCTGTCACAGTCTCGGTAACACACCCTCCCACTGAGTCCCTCTCCTAGAGTCCAACACTTACCTGTCCTCTCATGTGGCCCAGTGATTTCAGACAAAGGGGCCAAGACCATTCAATGGGGAAAGTACAGCCTTTCATGCCAAAGAATGAAGTTGCCATATTCAAAATGAACTCGAAATAGATCCAAGACCTAAAGCATAGGGGAAGCTGGGCACTGTGACTCACGCCCATAATCCAGTAACTCAGAACATGGAAGTAGAAAAATCGCAGGTCAAGGCCAGAGGCAGCTTGCTTAAATTAGCAAGACCCTGTCTCAAAATAAAAACTTAAAAAGGGGGACCAGAGGTGCAGCTCAGTGGTAGAGCTCTTGCCTAGCATGTGTGCAAGGCCCTGGGTTCAATCCCCCAGTACTGAAAAAAAAAAAAAAGAGAAAGGAAGGGAGGGGAGGGGATGGGAAGGGAAGGGAAGGGAAGGAAAAGAGGGGCTAGAGATGTAGCCCAGGGGTAGAGTGCTAGACTAATATGCACAAGGTTCTGGGTTCAAACCCCAGTACTGCAGAAAAGAAAAGAATAAAATAAAGTAGAAACAGAAAACACAGAGCAAAGCACTGGAACATTGGCAATGATTTCTTGGCCATGACACCAAAAGCTCAGGTCACAAAAGGTAAAATAGACAAACGGGAAAAGAAATATTCCAGAGAATGAAAAGAGCAATGACAGGATGGGAAGAAATATCTGCAGATCATGCATCTCATCACAGATGACTATCCGGAACGTATCAGGGGATGGATATCTGGAGTAAATGAGGCTGGCTGTGGGGGTGCCCACCTGTAATCCCAAAGCTCAGGAGGTAGAAGCAGGGGAATCACAAGTTCAAGGCCAGCCTGGGCTATGTAGAGATTTATGGAGGGGGCTGCCGGGTCCTTCTCCCAAGCCTACAGCACCTGGTGTTCCCAGGTGGTCTCCCATCCAAGGACTAACCAGGCCCGACCCTGCTTAGCTTCCAAGATCTGACAGGATCGGACACCACGGTGGTATAGCTGCAGGCTTCTTCTCTTCTTAGGGCTGTGCATTTTCAGATTATATATATTAAACCAGTGACATTAAGTAATTAGTTTCCTCGTTTTTTAATTAATCCAAGGCTAATTATGAGTTGTATCTGCAGTTGGAGTTTCTGACCCACACCTGATAGCTGTGCGCATAGCGGAGGGCCCCCAGGGCTGGCTGGAAAGGGTGGGGGTGCATTAGGAGTCAGGCTTTGGGGTGTGAGACCCTGGGACCTTCAGGGGAGGGCGGGGCCTGGTCACGCGGGTCAGTGGGCACTGGAATGACCCTTAGCCTTGCTTGGAAGGCCCAGGCTCCACTCAGCCTCTTAACCAGAGTGACTGTCCAGGGCTGTCCCTGGAAGGAAGCGCCAAGCCTGTGGCCCCGTGAGGTGGCCACGTGGACTTGTGAGGCCCCCTGCCTCTTCAGGGAGCAGGTGGGTGCAGGGAGAGCCCTCGCTTCCCTGCCAGACCCTCAGGACCATGGCGTGGGGACAGGGGATTGCTCAGTGTCTCCCAGCATGAAGGGATGGCGCTCAGGGCAGCGTCCCCAGCTGTGGCCCTCAGGTCGTCAACTAAAGCACAAGAGAAAAAGAAGAGGAGGAGGAACAAGGGGTCCAACTAAACTACGACAGCAACAATAAACCAAATTAAAAACAGGCAAAGACTTGAGTCAATATTTCTCCTGAGCAGTATGAGGATGGCCAACAGACATACAGAAAGATGCTTGGCATCACTAACCATCAGGGAGATGCAGCTCAAAACCACGAGGAGCTGCCACTGATTTACTGTGGCTCACGGTTTCAGAGGTCCAGCATGGTGGGGAGGGCACAGCAGAGAGGAACAGCTCACATCATGGTGGCCGTACCTAGTAGGACGCCTCCTGCCAAAAAAACTGAAAACAAAGCGTCATGCATGAGCAAGGGTTGTGTGGAGCAGAACCCATCCACACTGCCTACAGGACCTTAAAACCCTGCAGCCGCTGGGGAACACAGTTCAAGGCTCCTCTAAGCAGGAAACACACAAATGCCCCACGACCCAGGCATCCAACTTCCGGGTGCCTGCCCAAAAGAACCAGAAGCAAGGACTCAAAAGAGATTATTTGTGCACCAAGCTCACAGCTGCATTAATCCCAAGAGCCCCAGCCTCACTTTACCCAAGATCCAATTTGAGGTTTTTGTTTGTTTGTTTGTTTGCTTTTTGCGGTACTGGGGGTTGAACCCAGGGCCTCGAGCCTGCATGCTTTGCAAGTGCTGGACCACTGAGCTGCACCTTCAGCCCATTTTCTTTACTTTTTTTGAGACAGGGTCTCACTAAGTTACGCAGACTGCCTCTGGTCTCCAACTTGCCATCCTCCTGCCTCCACCTCCCAAGCTGCTGGGATTACAGGCGTGCACCACCACGCCAGGCCACAAGATCCAATTTGTAAGGCGACCCACAGTCCCCCAGGCCTGCCCCTGGGCTAGACAGGACTGCGTCAGTCTGCAGGCCCAGCGCCTGGGGCTCTGAGCCCTGGATAGTGAGAGGCTGTGGGCAGGAGGTTCAGGACAGAGAGTCCACACACCAAACCGCATCCCCCAGGTTCACAGCAGCACCAGGGACAAAGGCTGCAAGGTGGCAACAGCTCAGTGTCCATCAGTGGATGACAGATAAGCAAACAGTGGCCAGCCACGGACACACACCTTGGGAATCCCCAGGCGCTGCCCTCCCATCGTGGGGCTCAGCGCAGGCTGAGGCTGCTCACAGGCTGGCGGCAGACGCCTACGAACCTTTAGAATACCCAGCATTCCTCCTGCCAGGGCTTCCAGGGTGTCAGAAATGACACTTTGTTACAAGTAACCCCCTGCCATTGCCGCTTTTTATTCCCTTCTCCTCTCTCTCTCATTCAGGTTCTTTTGCTGCATGCAAACATCAAACTCAGGCTTCACCAGACACAATTAATGTCTCGGGGCACTGGGGAGAAACAATTCGCCAATTAAAACTTAATTAACTGTGGATGAGAATCAAAAAGGAAAAGACACGCACCAGCTGCCCCAGGACGAGCTAAGAAAACCCACGCTCTCAGCCACGGAGTGGGACCCACAGGGTCGGAAAAGACACAGAAGAGACACGTGACAAAGCTCCGGGGGGCTCGACTCACGGGGAAAGGAAGGGAAGCCCTGAAAGACACCACTCTCAGGTGCCAACCTTCTCTTCCTAGATGGGGAAACTGAGGCACGGAGCTGAGACCAGAAATCAACCCACATGCAGGGTCACGCAGTGGTCAACGCATGCCTTGAGCACATCTCCTCTGGCCCTGGTTTCTCCATTGGGTGCAGATCAGGGCCCCACAAGCCCCTGGAGTCCCCTCTCCCCAGAGCCAAATCCCGAGTGAGAAGCAGCCCGCAGGTCTGACGGCTCCCCAGCACCCCGCACTGTGCAAGGGCTCACAGGCACTTTCTGAATGATTGCTACTAATCCCGACAGCCCTGGTTTGCCCTCCACATGTCATGGTCTGTCTTCTGAAAACACCAGGGCACCAGCCTCCAGCCCTTTGCACATGCCGCCCCAGGGCTCTCCATATCCCCTTCATCTGGCTGACTCTGGTTCAGCCCTCAAGCCAGCACCTCCAGGAAGCCTTCCCTGACCACCTCAGCTGCCTGGGACAGTGCTGGCCCCCCACGGCCCTTGTCACCCTGTACCTCAGGCAATGGTCCCAGGCCGTCTTTCCAGGGTTCCCACAGCTGGGGCTGCCTGCCCTGGCACTGGCTGAGCTGGGCAGAGGACAAGAAGCACAGAGGCCCATCCTCCAGGCAACTGCCCCACAGCAGAAGGACCAGGCCACCCAGCTGCCAGGCCTGGCCATGCCCACGCCAATTCCCAAAACCTCGGCTGTCTGGAAGAACCTGCAGGCAGCAGGCGGCTGGTCCCAGATACATGCAGAGGTGGATCATGGTGGGGCTGCGTACCAGCCCCACATGGTCTCATCAGGACACCCTGCCAGCGGCAGCAACAAGGCAGCCACCACCCAGAAGGCGCCCTCAGCTGCCGCATGTCCCCTCCAGGGACACACATGAGACCAGCTACTCCAGGGGCGGAAACGCCCAGCACACAAACTACGGTCTCACACCGGTCCGCGGCAGACATCACCCATCGCAGGCTGAGCCTCAGAAACCTCACCTGAGCCCTCCAGTCAGCCACACCAATCAATCAGGACTGACCGGTGCTCTCTGTTCCCCCCACAAAAGCCACCAAAGCCCAGGGAGGAGGCGGGAGGCCACCCGAGGTCACACGGCACGGGAGGGAGTCAGCCTAAGGGTCCTTGCCCCCATCCCACTCCAGGGAGGAAGGACATTCTCTTCAACAAACATTGCGGGAAAACATGGACATCGTCATGCTGGCTGCCCACGGAGCCTGGCTGTGGCCGGGTGTTGGCCACACACCTACACCCTGGGGCTCCCACTTTGCTCACTCACCCTTGCCTTTCCAGCTGGCATCAGACCCCGTAATCTCCCAAGTTCTTCCCTCTGCACGCACCCCTCTGGTTTTCAGCCATTCGACTCCCCCAGAAGACAACAGTCAGGAGCCCCAGGCAGGTACCGGCGCCCAGTATCCTGGGTCAAATCACCAACACGTGGGCCACAGGAGCCACTCCTTAGCCACAGGCCCCTCTCATGCTTGAACTCAGGTCCAGGAGTCACCACCTGCCTGGAACTCCAGCAAGGAGGCTGAAGGCAAGACAGAGAGGCCTCCGGGCCTTGAGCTCGGCCTTGGCCGCCTTCCCCAAAGCACAGGAGCCTGCGCCCAGAGCTCAGGTGCGCAAATGGTCAGGCGTATGTATGGGGTCTCGGCCACTAACACTGAATCCTCCTGTGCCCATACCCAGCTGAAATGGGGGAATTGCTCCCATCTGGAGGGGTGGCAGAGAGGGAACTGCTGAACCGGGGGTGCAGTTCAGGGGTGGGGGGCCTGCCTAGCATGCACAAGGCCCTGGGTTCCTTGGGACTACAAAAGAAAGAAGGAAGGAAAAAAAAGAGAGAGAGAGAAAGAAAGAAAAGAAAGGAAGGAAGGAAGGAAGGAAGGAAGGAAGGAAGGAGAGAGAAAGCGAGAAAAAGAAAGAAGGAGGAAGAAAAAGCCAGAAAGAGCGCACACCCCTATCGGCTGTTAACAAAGCAGCGGCTCAGCACGCAGTGGGCTGACTTGACTTGCGTTGCGTGTGCCCACGTGTGGATGTTTGCACACACATGCGGCATGTCTGCCCGTCAAGTCCTTCTGAACGGGTGGGCTAACGCCGTCCTGCAATAGCAACAACCAGCCGACGAGAGGAGGAAACATTTCCAAGCCAAAGCTCGGCAGGCCCCCTCCAGCAGCGCCTGCTGGAGCCCCAGCCCCCCGTGCTCTACAGCGGCTGCGTTTTAATAAGGAATTAGTGCTGAGCAGATGCAGTAAGCAGATGAACGAGAGCGTCTCCCCACAGCGAGCCAGAGCGCAGCAGGGACACGGGAGAGCCATCCGATGGCCGGCTGGAGCGCCTCAGTGAGTGCGGAGTTCCACGCTCAGCAAATTCCAGGAACAAATATTAAGGGGAAATGGGCAGGCCCGGGAGGCGCAGGGCCTGGGTTCAGAGATAAAGGGGGTCAGATTGAGGCTCCACGATCACTCTGACCAGCCAGGACCTGGAGACCGGCTCTTCCACGCAGATGACGGGCTGAGACACCGAGGGTGCCGCGGAGACCATGTCTCAATTCACTTGCGAACCCCTGATGTGGGCAGATGGGCAGCAGGTGGGGGCAGGACTCGGGAGCCGGGAGGGGCCGGTACAACCCAGCCTGACTCCCGAGACCTGCAGCCGTCCTCTGGGCAGCTCATCCCGCAGTCCGCAAAGGGGGCCGGTCCTTGAACCCATTTTACAGATGGAGGCTACAGTGGCAAGGTGAACCCCACGCGTGGCTCGAGCCCAGGGCAGTCCAGGACCTGTTTCAGGCCCGTTCTGCCCCAAGCCTCTGTGACGTCTCACCTGGCCAACTTTTACCTGGCTGCCCGAAGCACCAGCAGGTCCCCCCACCCTACCGCCAGGCCTCCACATCAGTAAGTCCACAGGACAGTGGCAGTCAGGTGTTTGTGGGAAGGGTGGGCCAAGGGAAGGGACACAGCAACCACAGGGAACAGAGGGAAGGTGTGGGGGACAAACTGGCTTCTCCCAAGCCAGCTCCCGCTGTCAGGTGCTGGGGTGCTGTGCTCAGGCTCTGCAGGTAGTGCTGGCATCGATTAGTGATGCCTGCCCTGGGCTCAGCAGGAAGAGAGGTGGAATGCACCAGGGCTTCCATCTCCAAGGGAAGGAGGAAGGAGCACAGGCTGCCAGAAGACGGACTGGGCAGAGAGGAGTGGAACGAAGGTGGAGGAAGAGGGGCTTGGTCAGAGGAACCAGGATGGGGGCAGCCGTGCTCTGCCTCCCACACCCACGGCAGCCATGTCCGTGGGCACAGCCAGCCTCATCCAGAGCTGACTGGCCTGTTCCCTCCATTAGCACCCCTGGGCCCCTGCCAGGCCAAAACTGGAAGGCAAGGTCCTTGGCTGAGGTGGGTCTATGGCTCAAATCCTGTTAAGACTTTTCAGAACTCTGCCTTAAGCAAAATGCCAGGCAAAATGCCACACAGCAAACAGAGAAAACTGGATCCAGCTGCCCCCATTCAGCAGGGCCGCGCCCTCCTACCTCCTCCAGGCCTCCTGAGGCCACAGTGGCTGAAAACCCACAGCCTATATGACCTCCATCAGACACTGATCAACCCTTAGAGTTGCTACAGCACCCTCCCCTCTCGGTGCAAGCCTTTTGCTGTCTCTACCCAGACATCCCTGCAAGCCTCCTCATTGCCTCCTGGCCTCGCATCTGACCTCCTGGCCTCCTCAAAGCCTTCTGGCCTCCAATCTGGTCTCCTGGCCTCCACACTGCCTCTTGGCCTCCATACTGCTGTCCTGGCCTCCTCACTGCCTCCTGGCCTCCCGCCTGGCTTTCCTAGTCTCCTGCAGACTGTGGCAGAATTCCACGTGGCCAGCAGGCCCTGTCCCTGCAAACAGCCACCTGCTGCGGCAGAGGGAAGGCACCTGGTAGAGCAGACGGGAGCGTGCTCTCCGCCATCAGCAGGACCAAGTACAGCCCCACGCCACTGTTCCATGGAGCACAGGCAAGACACACCTCCCCCTATGCGTCGACTTCCTTCCTCACTTCTTGAGGTCCCTACAGACGCAGGTGCCCATGGGCAGAAAGGACTCCTGACAGACAGCCACGAGCAATGACTTCTTCCACGGTGAAAGGGCAGCGGAGGGCCCAATGGATGCTGGCAAGAGCCAGGGCCGGGACACCTGGGGGCAATGTCGCACACTGGCACCACGCTTCTAAGCTAGTCAACAGCCCATCAGCCCATCCAGGCCTTGCTGAGAGCCGGGTCTCACCACATGGGAAGTGGGCTAGCCTTGGCCAGCACACGTCCCACCAAGTGCTGAGCAGGGGTTAACGTGTTTAGTAGGTGCGCCCTACTCTGTAACTCGCGGGAGAGAACAGTCCAGCAGCCCCACCGCGGTGATTCACTCTGCCCAAAATCAGGATGACGTGGACGGTGCCACCCCACAGGGCTGGTCCCAGGCGAGCAAGACCGTGCCTGGGACACAGATGCGGAGGAGCAGCTGAGGACCACCCCTCCAGACACATGTCACGCACACAGGCAAACAAACCAGGCTGTCCAGCCTCCCCAGACCCCGTACGCTGGCTGGCTGGACCCCCTGACCTGTGGAGGGCACGAGGGCCGCTCGTGAGACTCCACCATCCTAAAGCTCCAGCCTCCTCCCTCGGACCCCTGCCTTGACACGACAGTGGTGTGCAGTGACAGGACGGGTGCAAATACAAGCGCCCCTCCCCTCAGGGAGCTCACTTCCGGTCCGAGAGACGGCCATGAGCAAAGGGCAGAGCAAGGACGGGAGCGCGCGCAGGCAGCAGGGAGGCGCAGGGACACGGGCTTCGCCATCAGCATGGCCTCGCTGCACAGAGCCAGCAGGGCCTGAAGGGGACAAGGACGGCGCCCTGTAGCTACGGGAAGAAGCTTCCAGGCCCAAGCGCGCCAGTGCTGGGAGCCACGGGCCTGTCCTCTGACTGCCGGCTTCCCTCCCGCAGGCCAGGACTCCACACCAGGCTGCCTAGGAGACCCTGTTCCTTCTCTCCTCCTGTGGCCCCCCCTCCCTTCCTGCCTCCCCCGTCCTCTGTCCCAAGGGATACATTTCACCTCCTGAGATGCTGTCACTTTCGGCCTCAGCTCGGTGGAGCAGGTGGACACTCAATGGCAGCTACCACCACAGACAAGGATGGCGGCGGCAGGGTCCATCCCTCCCTGCGCCTGCTTCCGCCCTGCAGAGCCGCCTACCCGCAGCCTCCTCTCCACAGGGGGAGGTGGTATAGCCGTCCCCATTGTGCAGACAAGGAGGTGAGGCTCAGGGACAGTCACTGGCTGGCAGGTGATGGCACACACTGAGCATGACTGTGACCACGACCCATGCTATGACCAGGCGCTAGGTTGGCGAGCCTGCCGGGGCTTCGGCGCTGGCAAGGTGGGGGCTGGGGGACAGAGAGGGTTTGGGGACCCAAGAATCTCCCCGCCACGGGCCCCTGAGCAAGAACTTCTCACCCTCTGAGCCTCAACTTCACACGGTGTAAAACGGGGAAAACGAGAGGTGATGTCGCAGCGCAACGGAAGGCCGAAATGACCACGGCGCCCACCTCATAATGAGGAGGTGGTGGCTGCCACTGTCCTGATCATCCACAGCGTCCAGGGACTAAGATCTCAGAAGACAGCCTTGGAAACCCTGCAGAATTCCCGCAAGAATCCTCCCTCCAAATTCCAACAGGTTCCCAGTAAGTAACATCCCAAAGGAACCGGCCAGAGCGGCCACTCCTCCGGCCACCCCGCCCGTGAAGCCTCCCTCACCCCCACAGGCCACAAGCAGCCATGAAACAGGCCCCAGGGAAAGAGAAAGGGTTGCTGGGCTGCAGTGGGAGGGGGCAGGACCACGGGGATTTCGTGAGCCAAGGCTGTGCCTTGCTGCCCAGCTCACCCACCCGGGCAGCCTGGGAAGCTTCCCGATAGGACTTGCCTGAGCCAAAGCCCAGTCATGAGCGCAACCCCTCAGAAAACACCAAGGAAGGCAGCCGAAGAGGAAGACTTCCAGAACTTTCTACATCCCACAGGTCCTGCTGGGAGAGGAAATACCAACTCGAATGATGAGGGCCCATGGGTTCATCCCCTCGCTAGGCGTTCACAGCACCGCAGCGATGGGGCAGCCATGTCCCCCTGGCTCCCGTGAAAAGGAAGGCTCCGGGCACCAGGTTCCTGCAGAAGTGATTGGGAAGCCCTGCTCTCTCACACCCGCCGCCACCGGGCCTAGCCTGACTCCTACAGAAGGGATGAGAGAAAAGGCCAGAGGGCAGAGGACTCTCCCAGCCCCAACAGAAAGACGAGGGGAAGCCCTAGGGCCAGGGAGTGGCGCTGTCTGCGCACCACGTGTGAGGGCCGCCTTGGTCTATGAACAGGAAAACATGGCCCGGCCAGCCTCACCTTGGACAGCGGCTGGCCCAGGGAGGGGCACATCTTGCCTACTTTATGGTACCCTTCGACACGTGGAATTGCTATTGCACTGGCATTTTACAAGGCTATAACCCTTTCCACAATGAAATCACAAGGAAAAACCAGAGTGTCTGCCTCCTCACTGCCTCCTGGCCTCCTACCTGGCTTTCCTAGTCTCCTGCAGACTGCGGCCAGTATCCTGCGGCCAGTATCCTGCGGATACAGGCCAGGGCCGGCGAACCCTAGGGCCAAGTTTCTTAGAGTCTTCCCTTTCTTCCCTTCCTATAACCACATACATGCCAGTGAATGTGAGTGTCCTTTTGAGGGCAAATCCATGCCAATCTTTCTACGTTATCCCCAGCATGCTGGGCTGTTGTTAGGTGCCGTCGGGTCACATCTGACTCATAGCGACCTTCATAGGGTTATCACTGGTTGACTGTTTCAGGATTGCCTTGGGAGTGGATTGCCACGTCCTTCTTCCATTTTTGCAGCGCTGAGGATTGAACCGTGGTCCTCAGGGAATGTGGAGCAGCGATCGACCAACTAAGCTAAACCTCAGCCCTACCCCCGGCATAGCAAGTGCATAGTAAATGCTTGTTGTTGTTGTTGTTAGGTGCCGTCAAGTCGGTATCCGACTCATAGGGACCCTCACAGGGTTTTCCATGGCTGACTTTCGGGATTGCCTTGGGAGTGGATTGCCAGGCCCTTCTCCCATTTTTGCGGTGCTGGGAATCAAACTCGGGACCTCAGAGACTGCAGCGCAGCGCTCTACCAACTAAGCTAAATCCCAGCCCAGTAAATGCTTAGTGAATTATATACTTAATGGATGGATACGTGGATGGGTGGATGGATGGATGGATGAATGGATGGATGATGGCTCAATAGATGGGTGAGGAATGGAGGAATGAATGGGGAGATGATGGAGGGTGGGTGAGTTAGTGAATGAACAAATGCCCTTTGTCTTCCCAAAGAATAACTCAACCACATGGGAGCCTTGGGGAGCTGGGAGGCAGGTGTTAAGAGAATGAACACTAAAACCAGAGCCCGGACAAGACCTAATACACTACAAACAACAACAGAGAAACCCCAGCACTTTCCAGGCCAGCCGGAAACTGACAGACCAGCCACCCCCAGTGTCCTCTGAGCTCTGATCCAAGGAATGTAGGTGGGAGATGACCAGGTAAAGGAAGTAGGAAGAAGCCTTTGCCCTCAAATGCTGGGCCCCGTACCCCTTGGCAGGCCATGGCCAGTCAGTCTCGGACCCTTTCCTACTCACTAACCCCAGAAAAGGTCCAGCTTCGTTCTCCAGGTGGACCCCACGCTGGCAGCAATGGGAGCCGGCCTGGGGGACTAAACCTTGGCCACTGGCCTCCCCACCGTGACGGCAACTCTCAGGCCTTCCCCTCAGGAAGGGGACAGGCGCTGCCTACTACCTGGCTGGGACATTGGTCACTCCTTGGGGCAGGGCAGGACAGGGGCAGGGAGGGAGGGCAGAACAAGGGGCCAGAGCTTTGTGGTCAGACGTTGCTGGAGGCCCCTGGGCACATCTGAACGGGCATGGGAATTCCTGCTGGCCTGAGGCGGATCTGGCACACAGAAGCACTCATCAGCGTCCCTGAAGCCACAGTGGGACACTGGCTCCTCCTCTCTGCAGCACAGACCCAGGGGTCGGGGAGACAGACGCCAGGATCCCTCTCCAGTCCTGCTCCTTGTCTCCATGAGGCTGAGGGATGGGGAGCCAGTGCCCAGATGACCCCACAAGCCCCTTCCCTGCTCTGGCCATTCTTCTGTCCTGTCCAAGGCTGGGCTGGACAAAAACACCCCCGCCCCACAAAAGTGCCATCCAGAGCCAACAGGAGGGACCAGCTGAGCCAAACAGTCAGGCCCTGGACAGCAGCTCCACACGGGGAGTATGTGCCAGTGCCCCAAGCCTCCTGCAGCCCAGGTCAAGCTCTACACAGAAGAGGTAGCCACACATTTACTATGGTAAGAAAACACCCAGGGCAGGGTGCAGTGGCGCACTCCTGGAATCCCAGCGGCTCGGGAGGCGGAGGCAGGAGGATCACAAGTTCGAGACCAGAGGCAGTCTGCGTCACTTAGCGAGACCCTGTCTCAAAAAGTAAAAAACTGGGCTGAGGGCGCAGCTCAATGGTCCAGCTCTTGCAGAGCATGCAAGCGCGAGGCCCTAGGTTCAACCCACAGTACCGCAAAAAAAGAAAAAAAAAAGAAAGAGAAAACACGGAGGGAAGGGGTGGTAACCTGGCGTTGAGGTTTGAACCTGAAATGTCCCCAAAGGTCGGGAATTAAGTGCTGGGTCCTCAGCTGGTGGAGCTCTCTGAGGAGGCTGTGGGTTTCAGGAGGTGGCACTCAGCTTGTAGAGGTGGGTCACTGGGGGCGGGGCTTTGGAGGTTTACCTGGACCCCTGGTTCCCACAAGCTCACTGTGCTTCCTGATGCCATGATGGGACGTCCTCTGCCACACGCATTGCCGCCAGCGGCTCCGCCACGCCCCCCACCATTAGGGACAGAGAACCTCAAAACCACGAGCCAGATAAACCCGTCCTTCCTCCTTACGTTGGTCTGTCAGGCACAGTGACAGTCCATCAGACTAAAACGTATGGAGACCCCACCCGACCGACAGAGAAAATGGGGCCAGAGGAGCCGGCTTGGCGCCAGGCTGGGCCACCATGGCGAGCAGGTGTGGCTCCAGCCCCACTGAGTCCAGCACAGGCCCAGCACACCGGCCACCTCTGTGCAGCCAAGGGGAGGCCCCAGGGCGTGCCCAGGACCACAGCCAACCTGCACTTCCTGCTTCGCAGACCTTCAAGGTGGCCTTGCCAACATCGTTTACAAAGGGGGCTTGACGAAACCAAGTCATTGAGGAAGCTGTGGCCTGGGGAGGACAGAGCAAGGCTGTCAGGCAGCCTGCTGGGGCCTGGCGTCCCCAAGCTTAGCTACCGGGCTCTGTCCTCCAAAGTGGTGGATGTTCCCTCTTTAACAGCAAAATAAGGGAGGAAAAGCAATAGTAGCGAGGAGGCTGCCACCTCCCTGTGACAGTCTGGGTTGGTGCCCAGCGACATGGGTGGCAACAGAGTGACCGTGGCAAACACCGCCACCCCAGGAACCCATGATAAGCCAGGGCCCAGCCAAGGGCTCCCACATCTGTGCACTCAGCCCTCTCCACGTCTCTCAGCCACATACCTGGCGGCGGAGGCCCTGTGGCAGGAGACCCAGTCGCCAGGGTAGTCTGACCTCAGGGGTGACTGGCGAGGGAAGTGGCGGCAGGACAAGAGAGCGCCTGGAGCAGACACAGGAGCTCCCTCAAGGCCCGCCCTCCTCTGAGGCCCTCGTTCTCCGCCAGCGTTCAGAGCAGGGACGTCACCTCCAGTTCCAGAGCCCCACGCTCATGGTCCACGCCACCTGTCCACTCCTAGCTTCCCACAAGCAGACGCCGAGGTGTGGCAAAGCACTGAGACGGTCACAGTGAGCAGAGGCCAGGGAGAGAAGCAGCCCCCAGAGGCCCTCCCCCTCCCCCTGCCCCGCCCCTTCCCCTCTATCTCCACCTTCTCCTCTATCTCCACCTTCCCCTCCATCTCTACCTCCACCTCCACGTCCACCTCCACCTCCTCCTCCATCTGCCCTTCTAGCTCCACCTCAACCTCTACTTCCACCCCATCTCCTCCTCCATCTCCCCCTTCATCTCCACCTCCACCTCCACCTCCTCCTCCA
>VMDO01027906.1:0-24654 GCA_007922755.1 Pedetes capensis | reverse complement strand
GAACATTAAATATGGAGGTGCAGAGGCTCCAATCATTGTTTCTGCCTGGCTCTCCCATCGCCCTATTTTGGGAAGCTACCTAAGAAGATTGGTGAATGGAGCAAAAATAATTGTGAGGAAAATTGTAAATTTTGGTGAGGGAGAATCTTTGAGGAGGAGGAGGGGTCTTTTAGGTCTTTCCCCTTGTGCTGCCTTTCACGATGCCTCTTTCCCTTTCTCATTTGCGTCCTCTGGCTGGAAACATCTTAGCGGCCAAGAAACAAATCGTAGCTGCCATGCTTTAACAGAACATTAACGCCATTGGTAATGATATCACTTTCAACTCCACCGCACTTCTGTGCAAAAGGGACTTTTATTCCAGTGCAGACATGTGAAAGACAAAGGCTCAGGGAGCATAGGCAATATGTTCAAGGTCACGGGAGGAGGCAGGGCCAGAGGTGAGTCTTGGACCTGGGCAAGGTTTGACCCCAGGGCTGTTGCACGTGCCCACTGCACAATATCATCTCTTGAGAGGCTGAGTGCAGAACACACCAAGCAGGCTTCTGCAGAGGAAGGTGGCACCAGGAAGTCCGTGGTCATCCACATGGCAGCGTGGCTAGGTGACAGCATGCGCTAAGGGAGAGGTAGCAGAGACACAGGGTGAGCTGGCTGGGAACACATTTGCAATGGGGGATATTCCTGGCACAACTCGGTTAAAAAAGCACTTGATGGATAAACACAGGTAAAAACGTACAGCAACTGAGTGACATAAGCAGGAAAACGAGGCCTATGGACATGCAGAGAGAGAGGATTTGTGTCCTGTAAACACAAATATGCATTATTTTCTGATGTCTGTGGGTATAGGTCAGGGAGTATTTTGTTCTGTTGTACATTGTGTCACTATGAGTCGGACCCAACTTGATGGCACCTAACAACAACAAAAACATGGATATAGGTCAAATACCCCTTATCTGAAATGCTTGGGACCAGAAGTGCTTGGGCCTGTACATGGTTTTTTTTTTTGATTTGGGAATATTTGCACATATATAATGAGATCCCTTGGGAAAAGAGCCCAATTCTAAACTCGAAATCTTCTTATGTTTCATACACACCTAGCTGGCAGATAATTTTATGCAACATTTTTAAACAAATCTGTGAATGAAATACAGTTTCGTGGTGTGGAAATTTCCACTTGGGGCATGATGTCAGGGATCAAAAAGGTGCTGGGTATGGGAGCCCTTTGGAGTTTGAAATTTTGGATTGGGGATGAACAACCTGGACTTGCAAATATGTGGGGGCACTTGGCCACCATCCCCTCCCCACCCAATCTAAAACACAAAGCCCAGCAAAACAGGAAGCTCTCAACACATTTTTCTGCTTTGTTTTTATTTTGCTTTGTTTTTTAGTGTAGGGCCTTTTATAAGCCTTCTGCTCCGACCCCGCTCACTACAGTGGTGTCCGACAGTCATGGGCTTTGTCTGACCCTTTGTCTCCCCTTAGGTTCAAGTTACTGAGCCAAGAGGAGGGCGAGTACTTCAACGTGCCTGTGCCACCGGAAGGAAGTGAGGGTAACGAAGAGCTGCGGCAGAAATTTGAGGTAAGGCTTCCTTCTCTCTGTGCATCCGCAGCAGCCGGGTAAGTCTGTGTTGGTGCCGTTTTTCCTGTTTGTGGTGTGGTGTCTACCAAGACCTTTCATGATTGAGCCTTTGCAATGCTGTCCCATCTTCTTGAAAACTCCTACTTATATTTCAAAACCCCAGCACCTACCGGGTACTGTGGGGCTTGCCTGTAATCCTAGCAACTTTGGAGGCTGAGGCGGGAGGCTCATGAGTTGGAGGCCAGAGGCAGCCTGTGCAATTTATTGAGACTCCATCTCAAGATTTAAAATAAAAAAGGGGCTGGGAGTGCACTCAATGGTAGAGCATTTGCTTCACGTGTATAAGACGCAGGTTTTAACACTCAATACTGAAAAAAAAAATCGTGGAGCCTTTTAAAGTCTTTTCTCCTCCTCTGTCCTCATTCAAACTTAGACATTTCCTTAGAAGTGCTCACTCGCTGCGGAAGCCGCTGTTATGGTGATTTGGACTGCAATGGTAGGAATGTGAGCGAAAGAAGTGGACAGAAAGTCTGTTCTGCAGGCCGAGCCAACAAAGCTCATTGATCGACAGGAACCTCATTTGAGTCTGTTGGCAGGAGGGCGCTGCACAGTTAACAGTGGAATTAATTGTGCTTGTAACTCCATGAAATCCCACGTGGTTTGGATCATCTCAGAAAATCATCCAGTCAAGCCAAGAGCCCTTGGCTCTGACCTTGGGCTCTACGGCTGCTCAGAAAAGCCCTTTCCCCTCTCTGGGAACCAGTGAACCCATTTTCAGCTATATGAGAGCAGTGGGTAGGCAGGACACATCCTGGTTTAGCAAAGAGTATGTTTTAGAGAAGGGGGGCTTGGCTACATATGTTATGTGTATGTTGTTGTTGTTGTGAGGTGCTGTTGTGTCAGGTCTGACTTGTAGTAACCCTGTGTACAATAGGTGAAACACTACCCTACCCTGTGCTATGCCCAGCACTATTGTCAGTGCATTTTTGCTACTCATAAGGGTTTTCAATGGCTGATTATTTTGGGAATGGGCTGCCGGGTCCTTCTCTGAAGCCTACAGCACCTGGTGTTCCCAAGTGATCTCCCATCCAAGAACTAACCAGGTCTGACCCTGCTTAGCTTCTGAGATCTGATGAGATTGAATGCCAGAGTGGTATGGCTGCAGACCTGTGGATGCTGAGTTATTTTAAAGTACTTTCATGAGGGAAAACACATTATTTTGTTATACAAATTTACTTTACTGAGTCTGGTAAGAAATCATGAATTCTAGGTAAGCCATGATCTAACTAATCCTGAAAAAAAAAAGTATAAAATGGCATGCTTGAAAGAAAGAAAGAAAGAAAGAAAGAAAGCACAGCTAAAATGAGATGGGAGAAGGACCCAGCAACCTACTCCCAAAAATCAATCCGCCATTGAAAACCCTGTGAATAGCAGAGAAGCACTGACAATAGTGTTTCACCTGTATAAAGGGTCGCAATGAATTGGATACCAACTCTATGGCACCTAACAACACAGAGAATTGAAAAATTATATCCATATAAAATTCTGTGAAAGAGAGATCAGGTGTTTCCAGAACGTGTAAAAGGAATGTGATCTGATCTGAGAAGACAGGGAAGGGGTCACAAAGGAAATGACAATGGAAGTGAACCAAGTAAATAGGTAGGAAAGAACATTCCATTCAGAGAGAACAGCATGCGCAAAGGCCCTGCGGTAGGGAGTTACATAGCAGCTATGGGAAAATTGAAAAAGTCAAGTGTGAGCAGAACAGAAAGCACCAAGGGGTGAGTACAAGGCAAGGCTAGGTAAGTGAATGGGGACCAGAGTAGCAAGGCTGTGCTGGCCTTGGCAAAGATTTGGTTGTTTATTCCAAGAGTCACATTATTTTCCCAGTCAACAAAAATTGTTGTTGTTGTTAGGTATCCTCGAGTCAGTAACCAACTCATAGAGACCCTACCTACAACCGGCGAAATACTCTTGTCAATGCATCTCTGCTGTTCATAGGGTTTTCAATGGCTGATTGATTTTGGGAGTGGGTTGCCGAGTCCTTCTCCCAAGCCTACAGTACCTGGTGTTCCCAGGTGGTCTCCCATCCAAGGACTAACCAGGCCCGACCCTGCTTAGCTTCCATGATCTGATTGGATGCCACAGGGCTATGTGAATATCCCCAAGTCCAGCCTGGACAGTGGGGATGGTTCTGACCCAGGGGGGTTTCCATGGAAACAAGTAAACACCTCGGCATTGAGCTTACTGTGGTTTGAATATGACCTGCTCCCCACAGGCTCACGGGTTGAATGCTTGGTCCTCAGTTGGCGGGACTGTTCTGGAGGGTCTAGAAACTAAGAGGTGAGGTTTAGCTGGAGGAAATGGGCCACTTGGGGTGGATCCTTGGAGGTATTTGTCCCTGGCTCCTATCTGTCTTGCTTCCTGCTTCCTGTCTGCCTTGAAGTGGACGGCTCTCCTGTGCCACACGCTCCTGCACCATGGCGTTCTGCCTGAGCACAGGGGGCCACGTGACTTGGACCAAACCCTCTGAAACCGTGAGCTATAATAAATCTTCCCTCCTTCAAGTTGTTTCTGCCAGGTTTTGGTCACAGTGATGATAAAAGTAACCGCTGTATCCGAGGGCCTTGATAACTGCAGGTCATTCCCGCAGAGCCTCCGGTTAGGGACTGAACAGGAAATGTCCCCCAAAGGCTCCTGTGTTGAACGCTTGGCCCCCAGCTGATGGCACTCTTTTGGCAGGTTGTGGAAACTTTAGGAGGTGGGCTGAAGGAAGTAGGTCACTAGGGGCGGGTCCTCAGGAGTATGGTAGCCCCGCCTACTTCCTGTCTCCATCTTGCTGCTTCCTAGTCCGCCATCATGTGAACTGAGCGGCTCTGCCATACCTTCCCCACCGTGATGGCCTGAGCCCTCTGAAGCCATGAGACAAGATATGTCTTTCCTCTCTGAAGTTGTCTGTGTCCTATAATTTGGTCACGGCAATGAAAAAATAATTAACACACCGCCCAAGCCCAGAGGAATTCATCAAAGGACATTGCCACCACGCAGAGCTGAGAGCTGGATGTTCTGATAGAAGCACGGGAAGGCAGCGCTTCGAGAGAAGCCACTCCATCTCTCTCCCTGGTCTTTCTGATGGGGGGCGGTAACAATCTGTTGCTGTATTAAAACTGGACTATTGCGGGTAAAAAGAAAAAAAGAAAAAACCAAGGCCAGTATTGTCTGGAATAAAATGAGGTCTCGGTTTTGCAAAATGATTTCTTCTGTCTTGGGGCAGCTGGGGTGACATTTCTGAATACCAAGGAAAACATTTTCCACACAAACAGAGCATTTGCCTGGGCCGGTAATTGGCTTGAAGTAAAGGATTGTTTTATCTGCATGCAACAAAATGTGTCTCTTGATTTCTAGCGGGAGCCAGCAAGTGCTTTGTTTGTGCCTGAATTATAATCACTCCGTACCATAGTTGTTGATTAAAAAAAAATGTTTCCAGCAGACCAAAAATTGTTCTCAGACACTCAAAGGAATTTTAGTTGACCTTGAACGTGAGAAATGTAATCCCTGCGCAATAACCAATTAGCTCTCAGAATGACTCAGAAATTACTTTCAAGCGTCTTGTCTGGAGGAGTTCGGATTGATGGCAACATGGAGTTGCTGGGATTGGGGTAACAAGAGTTTCACAGTGGGGTGAGCTTGGTGCAGTTAGAGCACGTGGCCCTGGCGGGGAGGCCTGAAATCAGACCCAGCACTGTGGATTGACCTGGAAAGAGAAGATGCTATTTCAGTGGTTCAGAATGGGGTTTTCTGTCAGTCTTAGAATTTACATATTTAACAAGGGGTTTACTACGTGCCATTTGGTATTCTAAGTGCTTTACAAATATTAATTCCTATAATCCTTAGAACCACCCTGAATGGTAGACTCCATTATTCCTCCCAATTTTCTTTTGCAGAAGGGGAAACTGAGGTCCAGAGAAGAGAAGTCGTTGCCTTGGGTTTGAATTTCTGCAGAAGCAGATTATTCAGAGCTAGGCATGGTGGGGGCTGGGATTTAGCTCAGTTGGTAGAGCACCGCTCTGTAGTCTCTGAGGTCCTGAGTTCAATTCCCAGCACCGCAAAAATGGGAGAAGGATGTGGAAACCCACTCCCAAGGCAACCCCGAAACAATCTGCCATTGAAAACCCTATGAGGGTCGCTATGAGTCAGACATGACTCGATGGCACCTAACAACAGCAACAGGCGTGGTGGTGCACGCCTGTAATCCCAGCACTCAAGAGGCTGAGGAAGGAGGCTTGTGAGTTCCAGGCTAGGGCTACAGAGTTAAACCCGGTCCCAAAAGAAGAAGAGGAGGAGGGATTCAGCGCATGTCATTTATTTGGGGATGGATCCCTGGAAGCATGGCAGGGTAGTGGGGAAGGAAAGCAACAAAAGGAAGGGAGAGGGCAGGAAGTAGAGTCGCCCTTCAGTCTCATAAGGGACAGTTTCAGGACCCTCCTGCCAGACGGATACCAAAGTCTGGAGATGCCGAATTCCTTCATATAAAACAGTATAACCTACATACATGCTCCACAAATATTATTTTATTTTATTTTTTAATTAACTAACTTATATATTCATTTTTTGCCCTGCCAGGCATGTACTCTACCACCGAGCCACAAGGCCTAGCCCCTCTTTTTTTTTTTTTTTTTGCGGTACTGGGGGTTGAACCCAGAGCCTGGCGCTTGCATGTTCTGCAAATACTGGACCACTGAGCTGCACCCGAGCCCAGTTTTTTACTTTTTTGAGACAGGGTCTCACTAAGTGACGCAGACTGCCTCTGGCCTCAAACTTGCGATCCTCCTGCCTCTGCCTTCCAAGCCGCTGGGATTACAGGTGTGCGCCACCTCACCCAGCTAAAACCTAGTCCCTCTTTGATTTTTGATTTTTAGTTTTGAGACATGGTCTCACCAATTTGCACCACTGCCTCTGGCCTCAAACTTGAGATCCTCGTGCCTCAGTCTCCCGAGTTGCTGCGATGACAGCCTGTGCCTGGCTCGCAGCCTCTCAGATGCTTCCCTAGATTTCAACCCCACTTTCCTTCCCCAGCCTGCCCCCGCAGATCCCGGGTCAGTGTAAACACGCCAGTGTTCATCTGTGGTCTCCCATAGGCAGCTTCTGGGCTAAAGCCAAGCATTCGCACCTCCGTCACTGTCACCAGGACATTTGACTCTGACCCGAAACGCCTCGAAAAACATATGTCGTCAGTAAAAACCACCAGGCGTGCCCAGCCCAGGCGTGGATCTGATGAGACCTCGTACTTCTGACAAGTGACCTGCAAGGACTTTTCCACAGCCACAAATCTCTTACAGACACGCGATGGTTAAGAACACGTGCTTTAGCAGTAGAGTGCCTATAATCAATAATCACTTATTGGATTGCATTGGAAAGTAGCTGCAAGAGCTGATTTTGAGCATTGACAAAACAAAGAAATGATAAATGTTTGAGGCCTATGTCCATTACAGTGACTGGACCCCTGCACGCTGTATATTGTTGTCAGGTGTCATCAAGTGTGGTCCAACTCATAGCGACCCAGTATACAACAGGCAAAACCCTCCCCGACACTGTGCCACTCCTGGCACCATTGTCAGTGCTTCTCTGCTGTTTATAGGGTTTTCAATGGCGGATTGATTTTTGGGAGTGGGTTGCCAGGTCCTTCTCCCAAGCCCACAGCACCTGGTGTTCCCAGGCGGTCTCCCATCCAAGGACTAACCAGTCCCGACCCTGCTTCGATTCTGAGATCAGGCGGGATCGGATGCCAGGGTGCTATGGCTGCAGACGTTCACACCACTCCCCTGCTTAGAACCCTTCCAAAGCTGCAAATTGTGCTCAGAACCAGCCCGGGCTCCTTAATGCACTTTGCAGATTCCTTCCGGCCTTTGTCACACCTCATGCTGTATCTGTCTTGTCCTTTCGGCTCCAGCCGGGTGACCCAGCGTTCGGTTCATTGATTAGGCCTTGCTCTCTGATCCATGCATGCTGTTCCTGCTGCCTCTACCAACTTCTGCCCCTGGAGAATTCAACCTATCTTTCAGACACAGCATGGGGGGCCTCGTCCCTGCCAGGATGCATATTTTTGGGGGACATGGGTATTGGCTTTGCTCCCTGAGACGTCCTCTGCACCTAGAAAGGTACCTGGCATGCAGCAGACACTGAAAGTCTTTCATGGTTGGCTGAGTCATCTTCCCTGACATTTGAAACCCCAGGAAGATTTTTGTTGCCTCTTTGTTTGCAAAAGACAACGGCATAATGCAATCCCCCTCTGCTCCCGGTCCTGGGCGTGCGCCCTTGCCAGGAATGGGGCAGAGGGCGCCTGACGCCTGATCTCATGGCATCTCCACATCTTGACATGGGGACTGAGGTTTAGTGAGCTTTGTCACCAAGGGCACGCAGGTGCCCACGGGACGCCCAGCCCTGGGCTACGCACAGTGGGAATCCAAACCGACGAAACCCCTGTCCTCGAGGTGCCCATGTTCATGTGTGAAGGGGTGGGCAGGAACCTAGGAAGCAGGAAATAGGGAGGACATCGAGTGACCAAGCAGGATCGAAATTGCTAGGAGCTGTTTTATGAACTGGGCTGGGATTTAGCCCAGTTGGTAGAGCACTGCTCTGCAGTCTCTGAGGTCCCAAGTTCAATTCCCAGGACCGCAAAAATGGGAGAAGGACCTGGCAATCCACTCCCGAGGCAATCCTGAAACAGTCAGCCATTGAAAACCCTATAGAGGGTCTTTGTGAGTCAGACATGACTCGACTGCACCTAACAACAATTTTATGAACTGCCACATGTCGGTCAGCTTGTCATGCTGTGGGGGCTTGCGTGTTGCTGGGATGCTGAAAGCTATCCCATCCATATCTCAGATATCAGCACCAGTAGGGCCACCCATGGTGGACAGGTTTCAGCTGATCTCCCAGACTAAGACAGACTAGGGAGAAGGAGCCGGCAGCCCACTCCGGAAACAATTGTTGTGTTGTTGTTAGGTGCCATCGATTCGGTATCCAACTCATTGCCACCCTGTGTACAACAGGTGAAGCACTACTGTCAGTGCTTTTCTGCTGTTCATAGGGTTTTCAATGGTGGACTGATTTTGGGAGTGGGTTGCTGGGTCCTTCTCGCCTACACCGACTGGTGTTCCCAGGCGGTCTCCCATCCAAGTACTAACCAGGCCCGACCCTGCTTAGCTTCCGAGATCTGATGGGAATGGTAGCCACAGTGCTACAGCTGCAGGCATTCTGAAACAGTTAGCCACTGGAAAACCCTATGAATAGCAGAGAGGCACTGTCAAATATAGTGCTGGAAAATGAGCCCCTCCAGGCTGGAAGGCATTCAAAAAACAACTGGGGAAAAGTTGCCTCCTCAAAGTTGAGTCGATCTTAATGACAAGAATGGAGTAAAGCCCCTGGGACCTCCTTTTGCTGATGTGGCATGACTCAAAATGAGAAGAAACATTGTGGCTACAGCAATGGCTTGAACGTAAGAAGATCGTGTACATGGCACAGTGCTGGGTAGTGTTTCATTCTGTTGTACTTAGGTCACTGTGAGTCAGATCCAACTCAGTCACACCTAACAACAGCAACAACAAATTTTCTGTACAGCAATCAGAGGAAGACTTTCTTATCAGAGGTGAGGCAGCTGTGGGGAAAGTGTACTCCAAGTAAGTGCAAAGGCCCTGGGGCAAGAGCACATGTGGTGCGTTCTGAGAACAGGAAGAAGGTCAGTGTGGAAGTAACAAAAAAAAGAGGATGCAGAGGGGCCAGGCCATCTGTGGCCTTTCCGCCCACCCCTAGCAGTGAGAACAAAGGTTAGCCTCCTTCCTCCATGCATCTAAAAGTATTTAGCTGGGAATTGCAGTGTTTGTCAGGAAAATTGCTGAGAATGAGACATGTTCCCTGACCCGGCAGCATTGGGTTTCTTTCCTCTTTTCTTTTCTTTTTTCTTTTCTTTTCTCCTTTTTTTTTTCTTCTTTTCTTCATTTTCTTTCTTTCCTTTTCTTTTTTCTTTTCTCCTTTCTCCATTTACTTTTCTTTCTCTTTTCTTTCTTTCTTTTTCTTTTCTTTTCTCCTTTCTTCTTTTACTTCATTTCTTTTCCCTTTCTGTCTTTCTGTCTTTCTGTCTTTCTTTCTCTCTTTCTTTCTTTCTCATTACTGGGAGGTTGAACCCAGGGCCACATACATACTAGGCAAGTGCTCTCCCATTGAGCTGCTCCCCTAACCCCTTTTATTTTTTATTTTGAGACAAGGTCTCACTTAGTTACACAGGCTGCCTCTAGCCTTGAAATTGTGATCCTCCTGCCTCTGCCTCCTGAGTCACTGGGATGACAGGAATACACCACCACTCCCAGCCCAGTTTCCCATTTCTTAGAAGGAAATAAATGCACAGGTGGTTCCTACCCAGTATCTATTGGAAGGGAAGTGGATGAAGGGAGCAAATAGAAGGGAGATCTAGTTCAGACAGAATCAAGGACGGCTTCTCTGAGGAAGTGAAAAGGGGAAGTAGTGGGTAACTAGGTTGGCAGAGGGCAGACTATAGCCATCTGTAGGGCAGCAACAGCAAGTGCAAAGGCCCTGAGGTAGGAGGGGGCTGGGACATTTGTATTTGTTAGATTTCTGTGACTATAATAATACTTAAGATAAATCAACGTTAAGTTAAAAGGAGGAAAGGTTTACTTTGGCTCACAGTTTCAGAGGTTTCCGTCATGGACAGATGGCTTGTTGCTTTTGGTGAGGCGGAAGGTATATTGCTTCAGGAGTGCATGGCAGGGGAGGTCTTTCCGCTTCCTGCCCACCACAAAGGGAAGAACGGCCTCTGCCACTCGCTCCCACCACCATGGCTTTTCTGCCCAAGCTTGTGGGGCCAGGCAGATGTGGCCTCTGGGACCATGCGCAAAGTCAATCTTCCCTCCTTTGAGCTGTCCGTTTGGTCACAGTGACGCAGAAGTGACTAACACAGAAGTGACCGGTCCAAGAGTGGGCAGCCTCCCTCCTCCAGGCCTCTGGGGGGTGTTCCAGGTGGCAATGGCAGACAGCCCGCGATGGGCCAGACCGCTCACCATGGGCCAGGAGGCATAGGAGAAAGATGAAGGGACTGGGGTCCTAGGATCTCCTTCAAGGGCATCGACCCCAGTGACCTCAAGATCTCCCACCTGGCCACCTCCTAAAGGTCCCACCAACGCCCCAAGCCTTTGACACCTGGATCTCCGGGGCTCCCTTGTCATAACCACAGCACCAGGGACATTGTGATCTCCTAGGCCACTGAAGGGGCTGGGGTTTGGCTCAGTGAGTAGAGTGCTCCTCTGTGCTCTCTGTGGCCCTGGGTTCGATCCCCAGCACTGCAAAAAGCAGGAGAAGGAACTAGCAGCTCACTCCTGAAACAATCCCAAAACAATCAGCCACTGAAAACCCTATGAATAACAGAGAAGCCCTGACATAGAGCCGGGCACGGTACGGTGTCAGAGAGTGTTTCATTCTGTTGTACATCAGGCCAGTATGAGTCAGACGCGACTTGACGGCACGTAACAACAACAACAGGCCACTGAGAGGTTCTCCATCTTCGTCCTAAAGTGAATGGGGCACTGTTGAAGCACTTTAAGCAGGAACTGCCCCAGTTGCTTGAGACGCTTGACTCTGGCTGCATGTGGAGCCCCCTGCGCAGGGAGGAAATGTGGGTGATCCAGGCAACAGAGCTGGCAGGTGGTGTTGGTGGAGGGGAAGTGACGTAGACAGATTCCAGAGACAGCTGGGAGGGAAAAGTGAAAAGGTCAGTTCCTGGGGATGGGTGCAGCGTGAGGGATAAACAGAGACGGAGGTGCCCAGGTGGCCTCTGGGTCTCAGGCTTGCAGAGCAGACCCGTGGCGGTGCATTTCACAGGGTACATAAGCCACGGAAGCCACGGCAGCCACGGCTTCCGGTGTGCACGTGTGACTTCCGGTGCGGGGGTCCCCAGGCTCATCAGCTCTGTGCTTCCTTCCCCAGAGGGCCAAGATCGGCCAGGGCACGAAGGCTCCCGAGGAGAAGACCACCAACACCATCTCCAAGTGTGACACCAATGGCAACCGAGACCGGATGAAACTGACCGACTTCAACTTCCTGATGGTGCTGGGCAAAGGCAGCTTCGGCAAGGTACGTGGGACCTGGCGGCGGCATCCGTGCCAGAAGGAACGGCTGTTCATATGGTGCTTGCATCCAGGTGGGAGAGAGAGGAAAAGGGAAAATAAATCTACACTGCGGCCATAATGGGAATGGGGTTGGGCTCAGCTGGGAGAGCACCACTCTGCACTCTCTGAGGCCCTGGGTTTAGTACCCAGCACTGCAAAAATGGGAGAAGGACGTGGAAGCCCACTCCCAAAACAATCCCAAATCCGGAAGCAATCCACTATTGAAAACCCAGTGAGGGTCACTATGAGTCAGATATGACTCGATAGCACGTAACACACACACACACACACACACACACACACACACGATTTATAGTGAATACTGTGAGGAAACAGAATGCTATGTCACAAACACACTGAGAAAGGGCCTACTCAGATTATCTGAGGAGCCAACATACAAACTGAGGCCCCAGGATGAGAATGAGCTCGCAAAGAATGTTACCAGCAGAGGGGACAGCAGGTACAAAGGTCCTGAGGTAGGGAAGAGCTTGGTGAATTCTAAGTGCCATCAGAAGGTGTTAGGACCAAAATGCCATAAACGGGAGGAGGCATTGGGTAGGAGGTTGCCGAGGGAAGCCAGAGCCTGATCATGCAAAGCCTCAGTGAGCTACGAGGTAGTCTGGATGTTATTCACGGTGCAATGGGGAACCATTGAGAGTTTTTAAGCAGAGAAGTGACACGCTCAGATTTGCGTTCAGAAAAGATCACCGTGGCAGCCGAGAGCGGAAACAATTCCTTTCAAACAGCAGCCTGGCTGAAGGATGACCTTGGGACTCGTGGAGCGATTCTGGATGCTTTTATAGACACCACGAGCTGCTGTTTTCCCAAAGTTGAGATGGTGTTATAAGTATTCCTGCAGAGTTTAGTGTTGTTTGGAGGCTTTGAATCCCTATGGGTGCCGCAAAGGTGTCTGAGATAAATCTCATGCCGTGAACTCAGTGTGTGAAATACATAAATTTCCTTTGCATCTCTGAAGCTTAAGCCAGAAACCTGGGAGTTACCGCTGAATGCCCCTGTTTCCTTCAGCCCTGCCCTCCTCCCCCAGCCCCATGCGCTGCCTACCTCGCCCTATCCATCGGCACATCCATGCAGGAGTCTCCAAAGCACATGGAGTAGTCACTGCCTTTGCTCCATCTTCACTGACATGGCCCCCCACTGAAGGATGCCTGTCACCTGGTCCCCCTTGAAAGCACATAACTGGTTCCCACTCTCAATCTTGTTACCTGTACCAATGTACTTTCTATTTAGTAGCTGCTGTTGTTGTTAGGTGTCGTCAAGTCGGTATCCAACTCATAGTGACCCTCTGTACAACAGGGGAAACACTATTGTCAGTGCTTCTCTGCTGTTCAGTAATTTTTAAAAACTTGCCTCAGATCGAGGCGCTCACATGGATAAAGCCCTCCAGAGACTTCCCCTCCCTATCTGAATACAAAAGAACCAACAGATCTGTCCTAGAAGAAGTGCAACCAGAGCGCTCCTTGGAGGCAAGGATGGCTAGACTGCAGCTTACATATTTCAGACATGTAGTCAGGAGAGATCAATCCCTGGAGAAAGACATCATGTTTGGGAGAGTGGCAGGTCAACGAAAAAAAGGAAAACCCTCCACTAGATGGATTGACACAGTGTCTGCAACAACAGGCTTAAACATAAATAAGATCATTTGCCTGACACAGAATGGAGAAGTGTTTCTATCTGCTGTATGTAGGGTTGCTATGAGTCGGACTCGACTCGGCACCTAACAACAACAACATTATATTCTGGTTCCTGGCTTCCCTGGCTCTATATAACCTGACTTCTTTTCTTCTACCTGCCGCCTCCCATGTTCTCTTAGGTTATTGAAACATGCAAAGTTCCCTCTCCTCTGGGCACTTAGGGGATGCTGCTCCCTTTGGCATTTGTGTGGCCAGCTCCTTGTGATTCACATGTCGGCTTAGACGTCACTTCTGAGAGGTCTTCCCTGCCCATTCAAAGCAGCCACTCATTCATCCTCCATTGTATCGAGTCTTCTCATGGCTGATACTTTTCCCGTTTCTATCTTGGTTTATCCCTCTTCCCCGTCTAAGATCTGAGCTCCCCAGGAGAAGAGACCTTTGTCTTGCACACCCCCGTGTTTTTAGAATCTATGCACTGAATTCATTCAGTGCTTAGACTGAATGCTTGCGTTTTTTTTTTTCTCTGCCGATGGCTCACAAGGTCATCTGCGGAGATTAAGTAAAGGTCTGAGGTGACAGCTTAGGGCTGGTAGAGCTTCAGAACAGAATGAGAATACAGAGTAAGGACGGCTCCCCAAAGAGATGGCTGAGCAACCCTGAGGTCCATAACGTTAGACCATGGGCCATATACAGCGGTCCACACCCTTGTTTTTCCAGCCACGCCGAGCAGCCTGGGGGTAGACATGTTTGAGAAGTCAGTGGTGAGGTTGAGCTAAGGGTGAGCATTAGCAGAATCAGTGAGCCAGAAGATTATGTTAATGAGGGAGCTAGGGATTCTGGGAAGAGAGACACCTGCTACAGATCCACAGCGGGTGGCAGGTGCTCAGCAAAAGAATATGAAGCAAATGAATGAAAGTGATATCTAGTCTGGGCTGGGAAAGAAAGCTAGCGGGAATAGGATGAGAAAGAAATTTTCTGAGTCTAGAGGCTCAGGGCCTGCAGCCGTAGCACTGTAGCATCCAATCCCATCAGATCTGGGAAGCTAAGCAGAGTCAGGCCTGGTTAGTACTTGGAAGGGAGACCTCCTGGGAACACCAGGTGCTGCAGACTTGGAAGACGGACCCAGCAACCCCCACTCCCAAAAGACAATCTGCCATTGAAAACCCTATGAATAGCAGTGAAGCATTGACAAAGTGTTTCGCCTGTTGTATGTAGGGTCGCAATGAGTCCGATACCGACTCAATGGCACCTAACAACAACAACAGAGGTTCACGTGTCAACTCGCTGGTGGGTGAGCCAAGGTATTGAAAGCAGTAGGAAGAATGGGTTTCAGAGATGGAGTGATTTCCCCGGTGACAAAGAAGAGAATGGCCAGATGAAGAAAAAGTTTTAATAGGCTGAGTCCATTGGGGAGTTTTAAAAATGTAAGCCTGGTGCAATGGCACACACCTATGATCCCAGCTACTTGGGAAACTGAGGCAGGAGGATCACTTGAGCCCAGGAGCTTAAGACCCACTTGGGCAACATTGCAAGACTCCATCTCAAAAAATACTTAAATTAAAAATATATTAAAAGCAGCTTTATTAAGACAAACCCACATATCGTACAATCTGCCTGTGTAAATTGTTCAGTCCGATGGTTTTTAATTTGTCACCAAGTTGTAAGACCATTAACACAATCAACTTTAGAATATTTTTGTCACCCAAGAAAGAAACTCCATAACCATTACTAGTCATTCCCCATCTGTCTCCTACCTCAATTTATATATATACATATATATATATATATATATTTTTTTTTTTAATCAATTCATTTTTTTTGCAATACTTGGGGGTTGACCCCCGGGGCTTTTGTGCATACTTTGCAAGTGCTCTGGGACTGAGCTGCACCCCAAGCACCTTGCTTTAAAAAAAAATTTATCTTGAGGCAGAGGCCTCGCTGAGTTATGCAGGCTGCCTCTGGCCTCGAACTCATGATCCTCCTGCCTCTACCTCCTGAGTCACTGGGATTACAGGTGTGCAGCACTGGGCCTCAGTTATATTTTTAAGAAGCCTTATATCCTCTTGGGGGCTGGGATTTAGCTCAGTCTGTAGAATGCTGCGCTGCAGTCTCTGAGGTCCCGAGTTCAATTCCCAGCAATGCAAAAATGGGAGGACTTGGCAATCCACTCCCAAGGCAATCCCGAAACAGTCAGCCATTGAAAACCCTCTGAGGGTCGCTATGAGTCGGACACTGACTTGACGGCACCTAATAACAACAACAACATATGCACATGGGCTGGGATTTAGCTCAGTTGGTAGAGCGCTGCGCTGCCGTCTCTGAGGTCCTGAGTTCAATTCCCAGTACCACAAAAATGGGAGAAGGGCCTGGCGAACCACTCCCAAGGCAATCCCGAAACAGTCAGCCATTGAAAACCCTATGAGGGTCGCTATGAGTCGGAAACCAACTCGACGGCACCTACCAACCAACCAGCGTATCCACCTGGTTCATCACTGAAATTCCACTAAGAGGATGAACACCAACAAGCCTTGCACACCCACCCAAGTTTACCTAACTCTGTGACCCCTTGGTGCCTCTGCCTTTGGATGTGAACTTTGGTTAATTTAACTTGCAGCCTTTCCAATGTCTCTGCACTAATTTCGCATTCTCAACTTTGTCCTTATTAACTCCAAAGTTACCCTACCACGCGCATGTTGGTGATCCCTGTACTATGTAGGGTAGAGCATTTCTGATGGAGGACTGGGAAGAAAGGATCTGGGTTGGGTGGGGTGGTGGGGGAATGGATCATTGGGGAAAAGTGAGGGAGGAAGAGAGAATGGATCATATGTTTCCATGGTAACTGTTATAATAATTGAATGTTCTCTTCTAGACTGGGGATGTAGCATCAAATAAATCATAGATGAAAACAGCCGCGTGTCATGAAAGCAAAACAGAATAACAAACACCTCTGTGATCCTCTAAAACACGTAGTAATCCTTTGCAACTCTGCTTGCGCCAACCAGGGTTTCAAATTAATGCGGTCTTCTATCTGAATGCCGACTTTGAATATTTTGCAAAGTCTGGCTAGGTATTTAGATCAATCCCCTTGAACAGAACACAGCAGCAGTGGTTGGCTCATTGCTTCCAAAGATGAAAGGGACCAGCCTTTGGGGTTTGCACCTCCCCTCCCTCTGGTCCACTGTATCAGATCTAGTCCAGAAAAGTATGCTTTTAAACACTGTCATGATTTGCAGAGCCGCTAGGGAATGGCCCAGGCATTTTGCTAAGGCCTGTGACATGAAATAAGGGAGGAAGCAGGAGCGAAGGCCATTGGATTCCCAATGTGTTGGCCCTGTTTTGAAAGCTTGCAAATGCAGAGACTGACTGGAGAGTTAGCTGTCCTTAGCAGGTGAGCACGCTTACCTGCAAGAGTTACCTCACCTGAAGAGGGCTCAGTGGCATGTCTGGTTTCCTTGGAGACAAATGCTTTCTAGAACTTTCCTGGTAGAGCATTTGAATATATTATTCAGTTATTATTTAATGTTGCTTCTTAGGGTTTTATGCTCCACCCTCTTTTTTGTTGTTTTTTTGATTCCTTGAACCTTGAACCTCAGCTTTGCCAAACTATGCCTTTCAAGAATTTTCCCTCTGTGGTTGTTGAGTGATTGTTGGGGTTAAAATTATGGTATACGCATGTAAATTGTATAGATATGTATTGTTCAAATGTTGGGGTTCTCTCCGGCCTGGCAAGGTGGTGGAGCTTGCCTCAACACAGGGACTCGGGGATCCTTGGAAATAGGTAAGAGCTTGTGGCGCCAAAGAAGGACATTGGGAACCTTCTTATGAATGGGAACAGGATTTATTAAGCTGCACCTACCAAGGTGAACAAAAGGGGGTGCAGCACGATGACACTCGATGGAAGTGTCCCAAGGGGTGTCTCCTGTTGCCTCTCGCAGTTCGCCTTCTCTGCTCTCCTCCTCCCCAAGGTGGTGGTGGGAGTAAGAAAATCAGAGAGCTCTTCATGTCTTGCTTGGAGCCTTCACTGCTTTGGAGGCCCTGAGCTTGACATGGAGTCTTGCTTGTAGTCCTCAGTCACTTCCACTGGTGGTGCTGGAGGCTGCAGGTCTCAGGAGTAGGGTACAATGGTCAGGGTTGAAAGGGCTCAGAGAGCAGGTGGACAGGGAAGGATCAAGAGCATAAGGAAAAAGGAGAGACGCTAGTGGTTTTGGTGGTGGTCATACTTTCTATGAAAGGGGTGTGGACCCAGAAATAGCCAACCAGGGAGCAGCTCATGCAGGGTGTGGCAGTTATGCAAATAGGTGTTTGAAAAAGAAAAATCTTGATAGGGGCTTAGGTGTGGGCCAGGCCAATCACCGATGGTCCTTTACTGACCAATCAGGTGATTTGACACTGCCAAGTAGGTCTGAGCTGCCTAAGTTCAAACCAAACTGATCAGGGGCCATCTTAGATCACTGGATGGAAGGGGGAGGAGTGAAATGCCAGGATGTGGGACAAAGGTCACTGGCCCTGGAGGATAGATGTTAGTCCTCCAAGCGGGCCAGATAGGCCTCCATCCCCTGGGTTCTTTCTAGGATTCTCAACTCTATGTCCCAGGTTACAAGTGGGAGGGCTAAGAATAGTGTGCAACTTGGATAAGGTTTTAGGCCTCTACCTGAGTCAGGCAAATCTCTACCCAGGCCCCCTCTAAGTCTTTCTTGGGGACCCCCAAATGATCGCCAACATTCAAAGGGACTGCACAAGCTTAGTGTATAAAGTAAATGCAGGAAGTACTTCATAAAGTATGAGCACAGCACAGATACAGCTCTTTACATTCTGGATTCGATGCCTCTCATCCTAATTCTGCTGTAATAAGCACCCACTTAGTATTTAGTTAATGCTGGCATTGCCAGTCTCCTGAGACTGCATATGTGCTGTTGGTAGTGTTTTATGTAATCTTTGTTGTTGTTGTTAGGTGCCATCAAGTTGAGCCCGACTCACAGTTACCCTCAGAGGGTCTTCAATGGCTAATTGTTTCGGGATTGCTTCATGAGCAGATTGCCACATCCTTCTCCCATTTTTGCAGTGCTGGGGATCAAACCCAGCTCCTCAGAGAGTGTGGAGTAGCACTCTACCAACTGAGCTAAACCCCAGCCTTGTATGATCTAGATCTTTTAAAAAATGTTATGCTGGAAGGTTTAAATGTGAGCTTTCTTATTCTCTTAAATCCCTGACTCTTCCTACAGAAAGTCCTTGTGTGTGTGTGTGTGTGTGTGTGTGTGTGTGTGTGTGTGTGTGTGTGTTAGGGCACTTGATGGGCCTGGGGGAGGCAGGCAGCTGGTACACCATGGTGGGCATAGATCTGCAAACATAAAGGCGCTCAAACCCAACAGTGTAAAGTAAAATGATATTTATTGCAACATGATTGATAATAGGGAAAAAATGGAAATAGCTCGTGTTCATCAATTTAAATGAAGTGTAAACATATAATGGTGTATACAAGATACATTCAGAAGAGTGAAGTCTCCTTCCCTCTATGTTGTCTCTCTTGCTCACTCTCTTTCATACTTATGCATCTAATCTCTCTGCCTGCCTGCCTATCATCATGGAAATATTTTCATGACATAATGTCAAGTAAAAATAAAAGCAAATCAGTAAAAGTTGGGAATAGTAATACAAAAATATTGTATAGGGGCGAATTGCCTTTGCATGATACACTTAGGGTCCTTACTCTCAGTCAACTTTTCCTCTAATATTTTGTTATGAAAAAATCTTAGATGTAGAACAGTTGAAAGGATTGTACAATAAGCATCAATAACACCCAGCTTCTCCTACTAGTATTTCATAGTATTGGCTTTACCCCGTATCTGTCTACCCCTCTGTCTCTTTCTCCTTCAGCCTGCTTTCCGAGACATCTCAAAGCCTACTGTGGACCCTGGTATACTCACACTCTGTACCTCAATGCTTCAGCATGTAACTAGGGCAGTCTTTTTAATGATTGTTTTTAAGGTGAAATCTACATAGAACAAAATCTCCATCCCTTAAGTGTATCATTCTATGAGTTTTGAAAACTGCATAGTTTAAAATATCATCGCTGTTTAAGCATGAATCAAGAAAATCACACTAACAGATGTAAAGTGCAACTGTGAGGTACTGTGGGAGCCTGTGAGAGTAGAATTTGCCCTACTTGAAGTCATTGAAGACTTTCGTGAGGGAGTGACTCCAGCTATGTCAGTCGGACTCCACTCGATGGCACCTAACAACAACAACAATCAGAGAGGGGAGGGTGTAGGTGAAATTCTCCAAATAGCTCCTCCTTCCTGATTCCCACCTCCAACATAGGCTCAGTTAATCTGCGTAGCAGTCAGTTAGTTCCTTTTATTAGGGTGGATTCTGCTGCTATAACAAGTAGCCTCCCAAAAGGATGGGTTCAGACACAACAAAAGACTGGTTCGGACACAAGAGTCAATTAATTTTCATTTGCTCTAGAGTCTAAGGTGGGTGTTCCTGGCTCCACCTACTCTCTCCATAGGATGCTTAAGAGATGAGAGTCCTTCTTCACCTAGCTCCATTCATCCCTAGGGCCCTGTTTGTCTCGACATTCAGAGAGTGGAGGAGGAAAGAGCAGAAGGAGGAGGCACAAGCTGCTTCTTAAGAGTCTTCGTTCTGGAAGGGGTTACCCATCCCTTCTGCTGCCATGCTGTTAGAGGAAACTCAGTCCTATGGCCTGCAGCCGTAGCCCTGTGGCATCCGACCCTGTCAGATCTCCAAAGCTAAGCAGGGTCGGGCCTGGTTAGTCCTTGGATGGGAGACCACGTGGGAACACCAGATACTATAGGCTTGGGAGAAGGACCCGGCAACCCACTCCCAAAAATCAATCCGCCATTAAAAACCCTATGAACAGCAGAGAAGCCCTGACAACTGTTTCACCTGTTACATGTAGGGCCGCTATGAGTTGGACACCAACTCGATGGCCCCTAACAATAATAACAACAACGATGACGACGACAACAACTCTTCCATAGCGACATCTCAATGCAAGGGAGGACGATTTTGGTGGGCAGCAAATTGTCTCGGCCATATTGCCTGCACTCCAGCTCTGGCTAAGACTTCACAGTGACCCCAAACACCTTCTGACTTTTGCATTTGGAACTCTCGATTTATCACACCTCACAAACAAAAAGCCTTGCCGTGCGCCTCTTCCCCATGACATTTCCTTGTGTTCAAATCATGGAACGTGGCAGGTGTTTGTTGTGCCTTTCCCGGGCCTGGCATAAGCCAGGAATAAATCAAGTAGGAAGAAGTCAGCCGCTTATGAAATTAAAAGGAAGAAGTAGAAGGGCCTTAGAAACTGGTATCCAGGTATTACATTTATCGCTTTGAAAAATCCCATCCTATTCTGCGACTGGGTATGCATCTAAAGATGGTCTAAAATCCAAAGCAAAGAACCGAGAGAAAAAAAAAATCATTCAGATTCCTCTTCTAGTGCTTCATTTCCTGGAATAATGCCCAAGAAGTTAAGAGCTTGAATGTCACTAAGGAGGCCATAGGAGCTTTTTCAACTAAAGTACCCCCTCCAAACTTAGCATGTGGGTCCCCTCTTCAAGGTGCTGGGGCTACCTTCTTCTTAAGGAGTTGGCACTAACTTCTTTAGGACAAAATACAGATTATACAATAGGGTTGATTTCAGCCTTGGCCTGGAGGCCCAGACATTAATTACTGGTGAATCTGTTTTTTTACACCATGTCTTTCCTTCCTTCCTTCCTTCCTTCCTTCCTTCCTTCCTTCCTTCCTTTCCTCCTCCTCCTCCTCATCCTCGTCCTCGTCCTCCTCCTCCTCCTCCCCCTCCTCCTCCCCCTTCTTCTTCTCCTTCTTCTTCTTCTTCTTCTTCTTCTTCTTCTTCTTCTTCTTCTTCTTCTTCTTCTTTTTGTGGTACTGGGGGTTGAACCCAGGGCCTCACGTTTGGATGCTTTGCAAGTGCTGGACCACTGAGCTGCACCCCCAGCCCACTTTTTAACTTCTTGAGACAGGGTCTCGCTAAATTACACAGACTGCCTCTGGTCTTGAACTTGCGATCCTCCTGCCTTCCCCTCCCGAGCTATTGGGATGACAGGCGTGCGCCACCGTGCCCAGCTCCACCATGGGTATGCTTCCTTTTAAGGAAATTGTTTTTATTTAAATTGCCTTTGAGTTAACTTCCTTTGCCTCTTCTTATCTTGGCCCTAAGTAATAATATATGTGAAACTGCAAGTCTGACATATTAGTTACCTGTTGTTGTTGTTAGGTGCCGTTGAGTCCCATCCAACTCATAGTCGTTCTATGTATAACAGAACAAAACACTTCCTGACACTGTGCCATGCCCGGCACTATTGTCAGTGCTTCTGTGCAATTCATAGGGTTTTCAGTGGCTAAGTGTTTCAGGAGTGGGCTGCCAGGTCCTTCTCCCAAGTCTACAGCACCTGGTGTTCCCAGGAGGTCTCCCATTCAAGAACTAACCAGGCCCAATTCTGCTTAGCTTCCAGGATCAGATGAGATCAGATGCCAGGGCAGCACAGCTATAGGCTCCTAGTTACATATTTACCTTAACATGTTTTCTTGATGGTGGTGTTAGGTGCCATTGAGCCAGGTCCATCTCACAGCTACCCTGTGTACAACAGGTGAAACACTCCCTGACGCTGTGCCATGCCCGGCACCCTGTCAGTGCTTCTCTGCCATTCATGAGGTTTCCATGGCTGATTGTTTTTTGGGGAGTGGGCTGCCAGGGTATTAAACAAATTATTAAAACCTCTTAAGCTTATTAAAACAAATTTAACCTTGTCCTTGGAATCACGCCCTCATGGTGATTTGGCACCTCAGTTACCATGGTGTTTCGCAGAGCCTCGTCTCTTTTGGTGTCATTTTGTGCACATCCAGGTGCCACAGAAGGTCGCTGGTCTTCCTTCTCCCCCACATCCTTTCCTTCCCATGAGGAGCAGTTCCACATTTCCTGCATCCTTAAAAATCCTTCCTGAGGTCTTGACCTCTCTTCTCTGTCCTTCGCTCTGAATGCACGGAGAGACTCAAACTTCCCTCTTGAGATCTGCAGCCTCCCTTTCTTCCCCGTCTGCAGCTGTAGCCCTGTGGCATCCGATCCCGTCAGATCTCGGAAGCTAAGCAGGGTCGGGCCTGGTTAGTCCTTGGATGGGAGACCACCTGGGAACACCAGGTGCTGTAGGCTTGGGAGAAGGACCCGGCAACCCACTCCCAAAAACCAGTCCTCCATTGAAAACCCTATGAACAGCAGAGAAGCACTGACAATAGTGTTTCGCCTGTTGTACATAGGGTCACTATGAGTTGGCACCTAACAACAATAGCAATTTCTTCCCCAGTCTTTCTTACCTCTTTCAACTTTCCCCAACACCTGTCTGGCTTATCAGAGATCTCCCCTCTCCTCATTCTCCTCATAGGATCACAAGGCATGGTGGCTGCTATGAGCCCAGAGGGCAGGCCCAGGGGGAAGGGAATAGGGCTGAGATTGGAATCCATAAACCAAGCTGGCAAAAAGTCTCCCCTCTTATAATAGCCACCCACAGACAGGCATAATGGATGAGTCATTCACCCAAGAAGTATTTATTAATCATCGATACACCAGCCACTCTTCTAGTTCCAGAGGAAATGGCTACCAAAAAAAAAACCCCACAAAAACAAACAAACAAACAAAAACGATTTATATTTCACTGGTAGTGGTGGTGGGGAGGAAGAGGATGCTGCTGCTGATGATGATGGGATTACCTAATATTTTGTGATCCTTACTGTGTGTCGGAGTCTATTGTAAGTGCTGTGTATAGGTTGTTGTTGTTGTTAGGTGCCATCGAGTCATGTTCAACTCATAGTGACCCTCATAGGGTTTTCAGTGGCTAATTATTTCGGGATTGCCTTGGGAGTGGATTGCCACGTCCTTCTCCCATTTTGGGGGTGTTGGGAATTGATCTCGGGACCTCAGAGACTGTAGAGTGGCGCTCTACCAACTGAGCTAAATCCCAGCCCCGTGTGTGGGTTAGCTCACACTCAATCTATAATGTTGCTATCATTATCCCCATTTTACAGATAAGGACCCTGAGATGTAAAAGCTGGAATAGCTTGCTCATGTCCCTCGCTGGTATATGTCACTTAGGGGATCAGGTCTGATTGAGAGAGGCAACTGCAGGTCCTTGGCACAGCATACCTAGTCTCCCGGCGGTCACCTGGAATGTCACAAACCTCTTCTAGGGGCCGACCGTTTGCCTCTCTTGTTTTATCCTTCGCCCACTACCTGCCCATCATCGTGGCCCGCAGGCCGTATCTCTATGGCAAGCCGCTGCCATTGGATAGACAGCACCCACGCTTCACCCGCATCGCTGTGTGCTGGCTGGTCACCCGTCCGTGGGCAGATGCTTGCTAGAATCGTGAGTCATCAGCGGGGACGGCGAGAGGCCCAGGAGCCCGCAGTCACCCCCAGCTGCTGGCCTCTGACCTCCTCCATAGGCTTCAGCTAGGGCTTAACTCACGCCCAGCAGGCGCAGCCCCCACCTCCATGTCTTCCAGCCCTCACCATGTGCACCAGCCAGCCCCACCCACTGCGCCCCGACTCACCCTCCCCAAATGGCCCCTGGCATTTGTTGAACTCACACGTGTTGCCAGGGACGCCGCCATGGCGCTCTGTGCGTCACCTCATGTTGATTCTGAGGTCCTGACGGTCACCCTGTTGTAGCTACCTGGAAGGCATAAGGCAGAAAGGCTCAGTCTCCAAGGTCACGCAGCCCGGGGAGAGCAGGACCACGACCGGACACCTGACTTTGTGATTCCGGTTGCCTCTGTCCATCTCTGACAGCATCTTCTCCACTTTGGGGTCCATGCACCCCCCATACCACTTGTCTTCCTTCCTCCCTTTTCCCCTCCTTCCCTCTTCCTCCTCCTCTTCTTCCTCTTCCTCCTTCTCCTCTTCCTTCCTCCTCCTCCTTTCTCTTCTTCTATTTTTCCTTCTCCTTTTATTCCTCCTCCTCCTCCTCTTCCTCTTCCTCTTCTTCTTCTATTTCTCCTCTTCCTCCTCCTCCTCCTTCTCCTTTTCCTCCTCTTCTTCTTCCTCCTCCTCCTCCTCTTCCTCTTCCTCTTCTTTTTCTTCTATTTCTCCTCTTTCTCCTCCTCCCCTCCTCCTCCTTCTCCTTTTCCTCCTTTTCTTCTTCTCCCTCCTCCTCCTCCTCTTCTTCTTCTTCTATTTCTCCTCCTTCTCTTCCCTCCCCTCCCCCACCCTCTC
>VMDO01027905.1:0-24642 GCA_007922755.1 Pedetes capensis | reverse complement strand
CACAAAAATACCCCAGCTAGCCCAGGCCAAACACTAGTGGGTGGGGGCTTCACAGGTGACCTCTGTTTTTCTGATCTGTAAGGGCAGCTGGGTGGCCCAAGAGCCTCCTGAGCAGATCTGCAACTAGAAACCAGTATCTACTGCTCAGCCCCTCTTTTCAGGATATCAATGACATCTGCCAGTGTCACACGCGGTGCAAGTTCCTCTCTGCCCCCCTTGGTGAAGGCAGGAATACCGCGTATGAGCCAGGATGGGGAAGCACAGCCAGAGAACGAGAAGGGCCTGTGGAAGGCAGAGAATTAGGGGGCAGTGGGGCACAGGTCTGATGCTAGAGTGGATGGTGCACAAAGGCCTGCACAATGGGTGGTGGGGAGAGGGAAGAGCTGGGGGAAGAAAAGCACCTGCTCCCTAAGCGGTTCCTGGACAGGGCAGGAACTGTGGAAGCAACAGCAGGGGTATGGCAGCCACACCTGGAAAGCTGGCTTCTGGAAAGGCGGGCAGCCCTCTCCCTCACACTCCTTTCCCCCTCCCCATATGGAGTCCTGCTGTGCACACCCAGAGCAGCCCCTGAGCGCCACAGGACAGGGCCCATTCCCTCCAGCATCGTCCCCACCAGAGTGTGCAGACTCGTGGTGCACAGATGCATGTGGAATAAAGGATGTGAGGGGCAACTTTAGGTGGCTTTCAGGAATGACCCTGCCATCCCCCATGCAGGAGATGAGGTCGTAACTGGGCACAGCGTCTTTTATAGAGATAGACCTGACCAATGTATTTCCCTTTCTTCCCTTAAGGGTATCTACTGGCCAGGCCCTGTGGCTCACACCTGTAATCCCAGAGACTCAGAGGGCTGAGGCAGAAGGATTGCGAGTTTGAAGCCAGAGGCAGCTGTGCAACTTAGTGAGACCCTGCCTCAAAAAAGGGTTTTTTTTTTTTTTTTTTAAAAAAAGGGCTGTGCAGCTCAGTAGTAGAGCACTTCCAAAGCATGTGTGATACCCTGGGTTCAACTACCCAAGTACTGAAAAAGAAAGTATCTATTGAAAGCATGGAAGAAACCAGATTATGAATTACTTAAGAAATAGGAATTCTTGATAGATAAAAATGCACAATTAAACTTAGTGAACAAGGAGAGTAGAAAGAGATGAAGAGTAGAAGGAGGGAGGGAAGTAGCAGAAGGAAGCAAAGATTGCAGACAGTGGGATGGGGCAGAGAATCAATGTAGAGGGATAAAGGAGGAGGGGATAATCTCAATGTAAACAACACAACTTCATGAGTACATGGGAAAAATAGGGGAACATAACCCAAATATGCATTTAAGTTTTACTACATATTAGTCATAAGGCTCCATAAACTTTATAAATTGATAAAAGTGCAACCGAAAGTGATATAATAGATGCATAATGGAAAAGGCCAGTGCTGTATTACTCTGTACCCCACCATCATTTACCAATATAGGGAGAAAAAACAAAAGAAGGATACAGGAATTCAGAACATTCAGAAGAGCTCTGCGTGATAGCTGCTGAGAACATACATCCAATAGGGCGTCAAAATGGTTAAGGCTTGCCCATTAAGGAAAGGATCAGCTTAATTAAATCAAGGTTCAAAAAAACAATCGATTGCTAACTCCTTACTCTCTAAGACTCCAGGGTGGAGAGACGGATATTCCTAGGAGAGTGGTCTCTGTGTGGGTCAGTACACACTGAGAAGGGGAAGGCAGCTCAGTTCACACTGGCCACACCCTGGCCTGCACAGTCCGGAGGTGGCAGATAGCTCCAGGGGATAGGCCTGAGGAACTGATAATGGACACAGCACTTCTGTGCAGCAGGAGTTCTCATTTGGACTCAGCACATTTTGTTGATTATGCACCTCCCTGTCTCAATAAGATAAGATTCTTGAGGGTAGAGACTTTGCCCTAGACTTTGTCTCCCGCACAGAGCTGATATGCACACATGATATGCCTCAGAATGCGTGTACCTCCTTTTCCCACAGATCAGCTAGCTCCTAGAACAGGCACTTTAACACTGTGGGATTTTGAAACAGGTAGGGCATAGGCTGCCAGGGATGAAGACAAGTCAAGTCCCAGGCCGTGGAGAGCTTCCGCAGGGGGTGAGAACAACACAGCTCTCAGAAGGGCTGTGTGCTGCCTAAGGACAAGAGAACAGAGGATGCAAGTCTCCTGTGTCCTTTACAGTAAGCCTGTGTGAATACAGAAGCCCAGTCGAGTGCTGCCGTTCTGTCTTCTGGAGCTGCAATTCCCAACTTTTGCTGGCATCAAACCACCCGGAGGAGGTGCTGAAACACACCCCACTTCCAGAGCTTCCCATGCAGGAGGGCTCAATCGGGGCCTATGATGTTCATTTCTAACAAGTTCCTGGGAGATGCTGAGGACTATGACCATGGGTCACACTTTAAGAACCACTGTTTTAAGCCGGGTGCAGTGGCACACGGCTGGAATCCCAGCGGCTTGGGAGGCGGAGGCAGGAGGATCGCCAGTCTGAGATCAGAGGCAGTCTGCATAACTTAGCGAGACCTGTCTCAAAAAGTAAAAAAATGGGCTGGGGGTGCAGCTCAGTGGTCCAGCACTTGCAGAGCATGCAACCGCAAGGCCCTGGGTTCAACCCCCAGTACCGCAAAAACAACCACCACCACCATCACCACCACCACCACCACCACCACCAAAACACTGTTTTAGGCAAAAAGAAATTTTGCAGGAGGCAGTGATTTGATCTGATTCAAACCCAGACGCACAGCCTTGTCATGGAGATCCATGTCCTACCACTGCCTTTGGAGCTCCAGAGGCACGCCTTCACCTGGAGTGTCCCCAGAACATAATGATGAGGCCCGGAGACTGCTCTGCAGAGCAGCTACCACTAACCATGTGCCCACCACAAGATGTTTCTTCTGGCAGCTCTAACAGAGGTATAAGGCAAAACAAGTGTACAAGACGGCTCAGCTTCCTCTAGGGTTTCATCCCGTGAGCCTGACCTGCGACTACCACTAGATTCCTGGATCTCTCCTCAAGGTCACTGTCCAGACCCGACTTTCCCATTAGTCAAGCGTCAGAGGTTAGGGCTTGGCATGCTTCCAGAGTGCTGGTCCTCACGTGCTTAGCATGTGCAAGGCCCTGGGTTCAACTCCCAGCACAGAACAGGAAAAATAAACAAAGATCGCCTCACAGAGACCATCACTTCCAATATCACGGACTGCTGTGCCTCAGATTCTGAATGACCAGTGACAAATGCAAGGCTTATTAAGGTTTTAATGGGACCTCCAATCAACTTCTCATGGGATTTTTCATCCTATCTGGCAGAAACAGCAAAATAGGAAACCATATTACCACCCCGTGCTGAATCCCTAACTAGACGCCCAGTACACAGTGCTTCTTACATGCCAGGCGCTGGCACAGACTTTATGCAAATGAACAGCAACCCTCTGCGGTGGGGACTACTGTCACCATTCTCATTTCACACATGAGGAAAGTGGAGCAAAGAGGAGTGTGGCAGTTTGCCTAAGACGAGTACAGAGCCGGGGTCTGAACCCGGGCAGGTAGACCGATGCCAGCACCCAGGCTCTTTGCTACTAAACCATGTTGTAGGGCTTGCCCCTGACCACAGATGAGAAAGACGCCCAACCCAGGCAGCAGTGAGGAGGGACACTTGGCATAGCATGCATTCTGGGCCATATGGCCACAGCCTGGGCTTCTGCTCGGGGAGCAAACAGAGAGGAACAGAGCCAGGCACAGAAGCCCAGAGGAGGGCAGACAGACCAAAAGCCCTTCCTTTTTTTGTGATGCTGGAGAATGAACCCAGAACCTGGGGTTCGAGTGGCTCACTGATCAGTGGGAAGCGGTGAGACAAGCGCTCAGGGCGCAGCCTTGGCGCTCCATGTCCAGCATGGTGCAGGAGACAGAGGGAAGATTGTCCACCCTCAAGAACTTTATCTTGTTGAGTCTGTACAAGGGCTGCTGGTGACGCTGACAGAACCCAGGGCAGCGCGCGCGCCAGGGGAGGGCTATACTGCTGACTACCTGCAGCCGCTCGGATCTTGGAATACTTTACCCACGGGGTTGCAGCATCGACACAGAAAGACAGTTTTACTGCTTTTCCAGGGGGGATGCCTTTTACTAGTGTTATCTTATCTTGGCCGACTGCTCTGGCTAGAATCAAAATGCAGAACAGAAGAGGCAAGAGCAGTCGTCCTTCCCTTGCTCCCAATATCAGGGAAGAAGCACTAGTTTTTCACCATTAAATATGTCAGAAGTAGGTTTCCATGGATGCCCAGTTTGAGAATACTTTAGAAACATAATTATTTCTATAAATATTTTAAAAGCATGACACCATTTTGTAACTTTAAGAACTTATCAAATTATTTATTACTTGCCAAAAGTGATTTGGCTGAGGGCATATTGGAAAGAAAGACAACTATGGAGAGGATTTTGAAACAGGTAGGGTTGCCAGGGCAGAAAACAAGTCCAGGCCATGGAGGGTTTCCAGGGGCCAACTGGGAGAATAAGGGTGCCCAGGTAACCAGCAGGGCCTGGAAGTCTATGGGGGACAACAACTGCATAGTGCAGCCAGTCGGCAGACACCAGGCAGCTGTTGTTGTTGGGTGCCATACAGTCAGGTAGACTCATAGCAACCCTTGGCTACCAAACAACGGAACGAAACACTCCCCCCACACTGTGCCATGCCCGGCACTATGTCAGCGTTTCTCTGCTATTCATAGGGTTTTCAATGGCAGCTTGTTTCAGGAGTGGGTTGCTGTGTCCCAAGCCTGCAGCACATGGTGTTCCCAGGTGGTCTCCCATCCGAGGACTAACCAGGCCGACCCTGCTTAGCCTCCAAGATTGGCAGGATCAGATGCCAGGGTGCTATGGCTGTAGACCCAGCGAGTTGTAAGTAAGCAAAAGGCACCTTTGCTGACACTTGAATGATCAAACCCAGGCTTAAAATGTGGTGTTGTTGGTCTAATCACTAGAAAACATGCTCCATTATAGTACTTGGGTTGGCAACTCGGGGGGTACACAGGGTATTTGCCTAAGGTGGTCTCTTCCAGGAATGTTGCTGACAAATCTCCTGGGAACGTAACTACTCCAGTACGGAATTGCTGCTCAACCTTCCCTTGGATCCCTGCTTCTGCCACCCTTGGCCCTATCTCACTGGGGCAGGGTTCCTTCAGTTACAGCAAGGCTCACCCAGAACACTTCCTTAGCTACATTTAGGGGAAAGCTCTTTCACTCCTTACCCAAGGCCCTCTTGGCTGCCAAACAGAAATTGCCCAAGGCACAATCAGCCCTGCACATATGGAGCAAGAGGGTGGCTTTATGGATGTGAGTAGTTGTCCCAAACACTTTATCAGTTCTGAGTCACAAAGTTATAGCACTGTGTCTTTAACCAAAAAACAATCAGATTTTTTTTCCAGGAGAGGACCTTTCCTTTCAGCTCTCCTTGCTCATGAGTAAATAAAATCCAGCTTGGACGAAGGCAAGCCCTACTTCTCTTGTGATATTCTTCTCCTCAAACTACTGCAATTTGTCAACTGGTGTCTTTTAATTCTACCAGGAATGGGACAATGATGAAGTATTCTCAGAACACCTTGGAGCCAGTCCCCAGGGTTTCATTAAAGTCCATGTCTGGCTGCTCACGCTCTTCTTTCGGTCTTTCTCACACAGGTGACCTGACTTTACATGGAAAAATCCAACATTCTAATTAGAGTAACACATAAGGATACACATAACAAATAACAAATAACACATAACAAAAAGTTGATCTGATCATTGAAAAATGGGCTTCCTTGAGTCCCACACACCAGATGGTGTAAGAAAGTCTTAGAAGTGTGCATGGTGGCACATGCCTGCAATCCCAACTACTTGAGAGGCTGAAGCAAGAGGATCACAAGTTGGAGGCCAGCCTGGGCAACCAGGTGAGAATTTGTCTCAAACTAAGCTAAAATAAAAAAGGGGGCCAGGGGTGACCTAGCAATGTAGCTCAGTGGTACGGTGCTTGCCTGGCATGCCTGAGGCCTGGGTTTGATCCCCAGTATCATGGGGAAAAAGAAGGAAACTCTGAGGTGGTGCTGAGGGTCCACATAACTTACTTAAAGCTCCCCTGGGCAGCTGCCCAACCTCACTTTGAGCTCCAGGTGTTTCCACAAAGGAATAGGCCTCAACTATTTCCGGACGGAGCAGCTGACCCTCCCAATGTATGCAAAGCTCAGTGGAGAAATGTACAAAATTGGAGGGAACCAAAAGTATTCAGCTTCCATCGGGAGAGGCAAAGGAGCAGCAGGTATTTCTTTGTGTCCATCCTGCTTTGTCAAAATGACAGTTCTGGTCCATTTCTGCCGTAAACAAATCAAACCTGTTTGTACTTCAAACCTTCAAATGACCATGAGGTATTTTTTTTGTGCTGTTTTTTTTTGACAGGGTCTTCTACATAGCCTAGGCTGGCCTTGATCTCACGATCCTCCTCTCCTCCCAAGTGCTGGAATCATAGGCATGCACCATGACACCCGGCCACCACTAGATCTAAAAGACATTTAAAGAGAAGGAATAAAAGCCTAGGTGATAAAAAGGTAACTATTTTCCCAAAATGGCATTGCACATTCAGTGGGTATTTATCTGAGGGCTAGAAATGAAAAGCCAGTTGAACAGGACAGCATTATGTTTCCAGCATAAATAGTCAAATAAGTAGTCAAATAATTATGTATCCAGCACAAGCAGTCGAATAGTAGCAGGCAGGTGATAAAGTAGGTCCTTCCCAATACCTCACATTCTTCAATTGCTCACCAATGCATGGGCAGAACATCTGGAAAATGGAGCCTAATTATAAGTTAGGAGGATGGAAGATCCACCCCTTCAAGAGATTAATGTACTATAATCCAAGTACATTCATCTTTACAGTTAAATAGCCACAGCTTAGACATATAAGATATTCAAGTTTCAAATGTCACTTTAACTGCAGTGCTTTGGTGAACCGTCAGTACTGAAAACAATTGTTGAATATATGACTGTGCTGGCTGGGGATGGGGGAGGAAGGATCAGCACTACACTCAAGGCCAAATGAATGGTTCTTGGTTCTGTGGGACAAGCTTGCACTGGTACAAACTCTGTGAAGGCTAAATGAACAAATTTACCTCTCTCTACGCTGGAGTTTGACTTCTGGATGACAAGGCACACGTGCTTGAACAGAACTGACTCTCCCCTGGGAAAAACCGGCAGTTCTCCTGGGGAATTTAAGGGTAGTAGATTTGCAACAACATAGAACAAGTTCCAGATTCCCCTGCAGGTACAGTGACAACGTTTCTCTAACATATTCTCCATCTTTAAGGCTCCACGAATGAGAATTCCTAGACACCCAGCCTTGACGCCCTGAGCCACATTAGACAGCCCACAGAGGAGTCTCCTGGGAAATGTGATGCCAGAGACATCTCACAGGATACTGTAAAGGTCTGAAGGCAGCAACCTCAGGTGACAGGGGGAGTGGACCATGGGATACAGAAGGAAGAGGAAAAAGCCATCACAAAATTCATGAAATGAAGCTGATTAGATTAATTAAAAGCAGGACTAAGCATTTTACCCAGTAGATGCTGCCTCAAATTCCAGGCTTACCACCTTCTTCAGTGTTGCCTCCCAATGATTCCTTCCCGTGTCCACCCTCTACTAAATGCCACCAGGCCCACAGGGAGAGAGGGCCACGATGGTGACGGAGACTGAGAAGGAGGTGCCAACACTCCCAGATACAGGCAAGGGTGCAGGGGTGCAGAGGAGCCACCATCACAGGAGGATGGCAGACCAGCAGGGACAGATGGAGATGAAAGCCCTGAAGGACAGCACAGTGATGTGAGCAAGAAACAGCAGGGGCAACAGCCTGCAGTCAGGGAACGCTGGATTGTCACATGGGAGAGAGGGACCAGTGTGACTGAAGGGCAGTAACGGTGATGAGAAGAAGAGCCCTAGGGAAATCCATTATTACTAATATCTGGCCAGACGCAGTGGCTCATTCCTATAATCCCAAGCAACTTGGGAGGCAGAGGCAGAGGAAGCAGGATCGCAGGTTCAAGGCCAGATGCAGCCTGTGTAACTTAGTAAGATTCTGTCTCAAGATAAAAAGAAAAATTTAAAAATGGGATGGGGGCGCAGCCCAGTGGTAGTGCACTTGCAATGTATGTGCAAGGCCCTGGGTTCAACCTCCAAGTACCACACACAAAATAAATTATTACTAATATTTATTATTAGCATATGTATTATTTAGTATGGGTCAAACCCTGTTCTAAGCAGCTCAATAATAATTTATTTAAATCCTCGCTGTGGAGGAAACTAAGCATCAGAGAGGTTAAATAATCAGCCCAAGGCCACACAGTGACCACACAGCAAAGCCTGAATTGCCACACCCCCAGGCAGTCTGGCTCCAGAGTCTGTGCTCTCACTCTTGGCTATAGAACCTCTGTGTGAGGTTGAAGAGCAAGTCTGACAACACCTGAGCTCTTTTGAAATATTTCTACCTTCCCAGACCCTCTCCTGAGCATAAAATATATTAATGGGAAGAGAGAGCTAATAATTAACTCCAAGCTTGTGAATGATTAAAGCCTGAGATGTTTGTAATTGAAAGAGAAAAAAAAAAAAAAACTTGAGAAGGATCCAGAAAGGAACATTCTCAGTTTAATGTGTCAGCACTGCAGTAGGACAAATGAAGCAGAGACTAGGAGGAAAACACTTCCTCCAATCTTTCAGGCAGACAGGTCGGCAAGTGGCAAAGCAACACAAATGAGCTCTTCACTTTTACCTGGTGATTTTCACATACCAACCCCCCAACTGACCTTACACTGGAGCCTGGAGTCAAGGGAATGAAGCTATGACTTCCAGAAGCGGGAAAAAAAATCTTAAATGAGTCACATAGATGCCACTTGGACTTTCCAGCATAAAATATGCAAGCAGCTTGCTGCTGATTCCCACCGGATGCTGAATCCCTTCTAGGGTACCAGGCATCAAAGCGAAGGGACTGCCTAGGCTGCTACCTCTTGCCTAAAACAGGGGCTTGACTCTTCCATGCCTATCTGGACCTTGAATGAAGTTTTGATGCAATTATTTGCCTTTAACAACAACAACAAAGGTGGAGAAGTAAAATATCACTTATTTTTAAAAAGTGTACTACAGCACCAAAATCTTAGAATCCGCATTTCATTAATGAACAGGTCAGCTCCAGAAAGAACTCAAAGATTATGAGGATCTGTGAAAGCCTTAAAGGTTTTTGCAAATGCATTTGGAAGATGATACACTTTTCCTGTTGTCTCATTGCTGCATCTGTCCCACAAAGACAGACAGGTTAAACAGACATGGATTTTATTTTACACAGCAGTCATCTACCCAATGATAACTACTAAGTTCTTCTTGTTCAGAAATATGGTATACTCATAAGCAATATTAATAAATGCAGTTGCAAGAACAGTAATAGTATATTCCCTGAAATATATATTGCTTTGAAATGCTAAATGATTCTTAGTTGATTGTGGCCAGCAATGATGCTCTGAATGCAGATTTAGGATATTCAAATACAAATACAGGGAAAGATATATTTAAATACAGCTATATGTGCAGTAAGCACTACATTACTTTTGACAGACTGATTTGACATCCACCCCATTCTTATTGGTCCAGGGGCATTTCCCCAGTTCTGTGGATAATGGGTAAAGCTCCTCTGATATGCCTGTTCCTTCTCTGTGCTAACCTCCAGGTCAGAAAGTTCCTCAGGATTGTTTCCATAGAACTCTAGGCCAGCAGGAAGAGATCTGAATAAGGGGGAAGGCTGTCCTCGGGTTTGGTTTGTCTTGCTAAATTGTGGAGGCTGGCCTCAAACTCACCAACCTCTTTCCTCAGCCTCCCAGAGTGCCGAAATTACAGACATGCGCCACCACACAAAACAGTCAGCCATTGAAAACCCTATGAGGGTCGCTATGAGTCAACCAACTCGATGGCACCTAACAACAACAACAACAACAACAATCTAAGGAAGCCCTGTACTACAGTTTCCATGGCTGGCCACAGTATCACTGACATCTTATATATAGTAACATCAGTTAAAGGGGAGAGGGGGAGAGACAGGGAGCAAGAGGAAGGAAGAAAAGGAATCACTTGACAATGTTTTCTATTTCTGTAACAGTGTGTCAGGGATGAAGCTTAACACAGTGTCTTCCCCGGGTGAAACGATTTGTTTGGATTTTAGATGTTAGTTTTATTTAACTCCTTAGTTAAACTTAACTCCTGTAAAAAACAAGAGTCTTGATCCTCTGACTCAGATAATCTCTCATTACTGAATTCACTGGAATAAAACATGCCGGTAACTCTGACCCATAACCTTGGGTGCCTGCCAGAAACTGCAGGCTCGAGGTGACCTACAGATTTCCCAAGGGAAGCCTTGGCTCCAGCTCCCACCCTAAACTCTGCAGCAATTCCGCAAGACTGCACCTAGGCCCGCAGCACACATCTGCAGAGCCGGCAGCAAGCTCGGTTTCTAGGGCACCTCCTTTCCCGGTGCTCATTTCCGACCAATGCGCCCATCTGTCTCCGCTTTCTCTTTACCTTCTTTCCCACATTCTCTGGTTCCCTAGATTACTTGTAAATTCGTGACTCCTAAGGAAAGTATTAGCAGGGGCCACAACATCAGACAATGACTCACTAAGAGTCTCCAGCCCCTTCCACCGCCCTGCAGCTGCCCCACCTCTGTGGCTCTGGGCCGCCCTGCAGCGACACCAGAGAAGTGAAACTTTACGAAATCCAAGAAAGAACAAGGAAGATTCTTCCACCCAGCCTCTCCCGAGGATCTCCTGATGGGAGGCAGTGGCAGGAAACGACTCACGTGCAGGTCCCAGTGTAAATGTTTCCATGAGGCCTGAGGAAAACAAACAATTCCCTCCGGGGCTCTCCTGGAAAGATCTTAGCAACCGATTAGGCCTGCACAGCCAGCTCCCCCTGCAGTGCCTAGCTCACCGCTGTGAACCAGGAATGCAGGCAAGGTCGGGGGCGCTCCAGAAGGCGCAAGGGGGAACCTAGGGACTGCACAGCCCGGAGAGGGGAGGACAGGAGGGAACCGAGGAAGGGTTGACCTTGAGAGTCTCCCTCAGCCATAGACACCAAGGCTTTGGAGTGTGGAGCGTCGCTCAGATCTCCAGGCGAAGCTCCAAACCCACTCCATCAGAAGGACTTAAGGCGGGTGGAGGGCAAACGGCATGAAAACGCAGAGCTCAAATCTGCAGAGAGGGAGGGAGGTTGGAAAGAGACTGCACTCAGCCCCCGGCGGCTGACATACAGGCTGTCGCCGAGGCCGGCGCCTAAGTGACCTGGCCAGCGCGCCCTGCAGCCCGCAAGCGCAAGCACTCACCTGGCTCACCTTTGTCACCCGGTGCGGACAGACTCAGGCTGCGCAGGACTGCCTGGGTGCGGCTGCTGCTATTCCGGCCCGGCCCGGCCCCGCCCCGCCCCGCCCCGCCCCGCCCCTCGCGGATCCGCCCTCCCGGGAAGCCACGCCCCTCTAGGCCACGCCCCCAGGCTTGACCTGGCGCCAAGCGCGTTTCGAGTTTGCCGGGCTAGCAGGCGGCCGCTGGAGACTGAGTTCCCTTCGTGCTCCTCGTCGTCCACGGATCTGTCCTTACCCTTCCCAAATCCATACCTCTGCTGTCCTGCCCGGGCGCCTTCGTGACACCACTGCGCACCCTTCCAACTATGTCTGCTTTTTCAAACGGGGTTTGCGGGACGGTCGCGCCTAATAATTCACCCCCAGCAGAGCCACCGTAGCTCGTCCGGCGGTGCCGTCAGCGTGACGCCGGGGGTTGCTCGCGCGTGCGCGGAGGTGGCGCTGGCGGCCGTCTCCTGATGGCGGCAGCTCCGCGAGCCTGATTGAGAAACGTGGATGGTTTGGTGGAGAGACAGAGCCGCGCTCCGCCCGCGGAGGAGGCCAGGAGGCGGGGCGCCAGGTCGGGCTGGAGCTGGGCCTTGAGGGCCTGTGGACCAGCGGGAGGCAGAGCGCCGCCAGCGCCGAGTTTAGCAGATTTCGCGTCTGAGGGGCCGCGCCTTCTCCCCGGCGCCCCGCCTCCCGCCGAGTGCACTCCGGGGCTGGGTGAGGCGGGGCGCAGCTGTGCTGACGCCACTTCCCCTGGCTTCCCCGCGCTGGGGATTTCTCGCCGCTAAGGCAGTGCTTGGGAGCCGCAGGAGTGCAGGACAGGGCGTGGATGGGCAGGAATCGGTCCAGGCTCTGGGTGTGTGTTCCTTTTTATTGGCGTACCATATACACACATCTAGAAGTGCTTTACAGGCCTACAAAAAACCTTTACTGTTGCTGTTTCAGCACCTCCACCCGTTCTCATGCTTTCTCTTCAAGTGTGAGAAATACTTATGTTTTAGAATTTCTAGCGCGTTGTCTGGGAGAAGGACCCGGCAACCCACTACCAAAAATCAGCCAACGAAAACCCTATAAACAGCAGAGAAGCACTGACAAGTGTTTCGCCTGTTGTACATAGGGTCCCTATGAGTCGAACAGCGCCTCGACGGCACCTAACGACTACAACAGCAGCGTGTTGGGTGGTGGTGACTGCGTACAACAGAACAAAACACTCCCGCCACTGCCATGCACACGATCTTTTTCATGTTTAAGCCTATTGTTGCAGCCACTGTGTCAGTCCATCTAGGTAAGGGTGTAGGGGGCTTGTTTTAACTGAACATTGAAAGGAACCACATAGGAAAAACTGCATTATTGAGAGATGGTTCTGCCCTTCCTGACTATTTCTATATCACAAAGGACAGCCTGAGGTGGTAGAAGGAATGATTGGAAAATCACAGTTCTGGCTTCTCCTTTCTTAAATTGTACCTGTTTGACCACAGACTAGTATTTAACCACTTAGTTCCCTCTTTTTAAAGTCTCATTGCAAAAGCAATATTTATAGTAGAAATTTGGGGAAATAAAAAAACCATGAGAAATTACACATAGAGCACACTTGTAATAGAGTCCTGTTGCATACAGTGGCTCCTCAGCCCTTGAACTCTTCCGTGCCTGTACATTTTGGTCCTTTGTTAACATTCAAGAAAATTCTGGTTTGGTGCTCAACCACTGTGCTAAAATCTCTATGAGACGCCAAGCTTACTTGTGATGTTTCTGGCTAAATCGAAGGGGCAAACATCACTTTGCAAGTTGATTTTAAGCAGCAGAGACTTGTCCTGGTATTGTGTTCATGATTTTGTGGTTTTTTTTTTTTTTTTTTTAACCACATATATACATGCATACGTACATAAAATGCTTTATGGTCATCATGGCATCCAAGAAACTCTAGCCCTGAAAGTGAAAGGAAAAGGAAAACAGCAATTGAATTTCAGAAAGAACGTATTACTAAATATGTGTGTGGCGTATGTGTGCCTGAACTAGCCAGTCAGTATTGCAACAGCACCAATAAATTTACATTATTTTTTAAGGGGAAAAAAATGCTGAACCTGTGAACTGGCAGTGCTCACCCAGGCTTCCAGAACGGATTGTGGTTGAACGCCAGGCTATCACTAGATACCGTTTTGTCATCTGCTCTGTCCACTTCGTAAATTGTAAAGCATTTCCCCTTTCATTTCTTGGTCACTTCATTCTGCAGCAAATATTTGGGGGTGGTTGCATGTCAATTTATAGCACGGACATACCAATCGCCTCCTGCTGGAGTTAGTTTGTTTTCAGTTCTTTCCTAGTACAGGATACAACCTTATAGAGATTAAGAGTGTTTTGGCTATATGTGGTCTTTTGTGGTTCCATATGAAGTTTGGGATCATTTTTCTATTTCTGTAAAGTCAGTCAGTGGAATTTTAATGGGGATTGCATTAAATCTATAAATTGCTTTTGGTAGGATAACCATTTTTACTATATTAATTCTCCCTATCCAGGAGCAGGGAAGGTCTTTCCATTTTTCTGTGTCCTCTGCTATTTCTTTCTTTAATGTTTTGAAATTTTATTTGTAGAGATGTGAAGGGTCTTTGGTTAGATTGATTCCAAGGTATTTAATTTTCTGGTGGGCTATTGTGAAAGGTATTTTTTCTGAAATTTCCTTCTCTTTCTGTTTGCAGTTGGTGTAAAGAAAAGCTATTGATTTTTGTGTGTTGATTTTATAACCTGCCACTTTGCTGAAGTAGTTGATTAGTTCTAGAAATTTTCTTGTTGAGGTTTTGGGGTCTTTCAGGTATAGAATCATATCATCTGCAAATAAGGATAATTTGACCTCTTCATTGCCAATCTGTATCCCTTTGATTTCTTTCTCTTGTCTGATTGCCCTGGCGAGGACTTCAATTACTGTGTTAAATAGAATAGGAGGGGGAGGACATCTTTGCCTTGTTCCGGCTCTAAGAGGAAATGGTTTCAGTTTTTCTCCATTTAATATAATGTTGGTTGTAGGTTTGTCATAAATGGCTTTTATGATATTAAGGTATTTTCCTGTTATACCTATCTTCTCCAGCGTTTTTATCATGAAAAGGTGTTACACTTTGTCAAAGGCCTTTTCAGCATCTATTGAGATGATCATGTGGTTTTTGTTTGCCAGTTTCTTGCTATGTTGGATTACATTAATTGATTTCCATATGTTGAACCAGCCTTGCATTTGTGGTATAAATCCCACTTGGTCATGGTGAATAGTCTTTTTAATATGCTGCTGGATTCTGTTTGCCAGAATTTTATTAAATATTTTTGCATCTAGATTCATAAGGGAGATGGGTCTATAATTCTCTATCTTAGGTGAATCTCCCTGGTTTAGGTATTAGGGTGATGGTAGCTTCGTAGAATGAATTTGGGAGTGTTCCCTCCTTTTCTATTTTTTAGAATAATTTGAGGAAGACAGGCACTATATCTTCTTTAAAAGTTTGGTAAAATTCTGCCATGAATCCATCAGGACCTGGGCTCTTCTTTGTTGGGAGACTTTTTATTACCTTTTCTATTTCTGTATATGTAATGGGCTTGTTTAGGTCAGTTATGTCTTCTGGGGTTAGCTTTGGTAGGTCATACGTGTTAATAAATTTGTCCATTTCTTCTGAATTTTCATATTTTTGGGAATACAATCTCTCATAGTAATCCCTGATGATTTTCTGTATTTCATTGTAGTTGGTTTTTATGGACCCATTTTCTTTCATTATCCATACTATGTTAGTTTTTTCCTTTTTCTTTTTGATGAGATTGGCCATAGGAGTATCTATCTTATTAATCTTTTCAAATAAGCAGTTCTTAGTCATTAACTTTTTGAATTATATCTTTGGATTCTAATTGAGATATTTCTCCCTTTATTTTTTGTAATTTCTTTTTGGGTGTTCCTTTTAGGATTGATTTTTCATTGGATTTCTAGTGTCTTAAGATGTGTCATTAGGTCATTTATTTGGCTCTTTTTTACTTTATTGATGAAGGCACTTAATGGTATAAACTTCCCTCTTAAAACTGCCTTTGCTGTATCCCATATGTTTTGGTGGGGTGTGTTTTCATTATCATTTGATTGCAGGAATTTTTAAAATTCCATTTTGATTTCATCAACAACCCATTGGTCATTCAGCAGTGTATTATTCAGTCTCCATGAGTTTGTAAAGTTTCTGGAATTATTTTTGCTCTTGAGCTCCAATTTTATCCCATTATGGTCTGATAAGGAACAGGGATAATTTTTACTTTTTTGTATTTGTTGAGGGAGTTCTTATGGACTAGCATATGATCTATCTTAGAAAAATGTTCCATGTCGAGCTGAGAAGAATGTGTATTCCTCATCATGTGGAAGAAATATTCTGTATTTATCTGTGAGATCCAACTGGTTTAGGGTGGAGATTAGATTAGACATTTCTCTGTTGATTTTTCATTTTGATGACCTGTCCCTTGACAAAAGTGGGGTATTGAAGTCTCCCATTATTATTGTTTCTGGTCCAATATAGTTGTTTATATTCCCTAAAGTTTGTCTTATAAAACTAGGTGCCCCAGTGTTTGGGGCATCAATATTTAGGAGCATTATTGGTTCCTGATCGATTGTTCCTTTTATTAAAATGTAGTGTCCTTCTTTGTCTCTTCTAATTAGTTTTAGATTGAAATTTAATCTATCTGATATTAGAATTGCAACGCCTGCTTCCACCCCCCCCCCCCTGCTTGGTATACTGTTTTCCAGCCCTTAATTCTCAGTCTGTTGCAGTCTTTGTGAGTTAGATGAGTTTCTTGAATACTACATATTGAAGGTTTATGCTTTTTCATCCAATTAGCCAGTCTCTGTCTCTTAACTGGTGAGTTAAGACCATTTACATTAATAGTGATTATTGAATAGTATTTATTGTTATGTATCCAGTCATTACCTGTTACTGATTTATGAATCATGTTTGCTTTGTTCCTTTCTTAGATTGCACTCATCTCAGCTAACCAAGTTTTTAATTTCCTATATAGGGTTGTCTTATCTTTCTTGGATGTAGTAATTGATTTACAATCCTCTGCAGGGCTGGTTTGGTAGTTGCAAATCATTTAAATGCATCAATATCATTAAATGTCTTATACTCGTCTTGTATTTTCAAAGATAATTTTGCTGGTTATATTAATCTTGGTTGGAGATTTTTTTTTTTCAGGATGTGAATCACCTGTGACCACTCCTTTCTAGCTTTCAATGTTGATAATGGAGAAATCTGCAGTAATTTTAATAGGTTTTGCTTTATAAGTAATAAGGAGTTTCTGCCTTGCTGCTTGCAGGATAGCCTCCCTGGTTTCTAATGACAACATTTGAGCAATAATAGGTCTTGAGGATGACCTATTTTGATCAGCTTTGGATGGTGTCCTAAATGTTTCAGTTGTGTATGTATCCATATCCTGTATTATCTCTGGGAAGTTTTCCTTGAGGATATCATATACTAGATTTTGAAGGCCTCCGGTGGATCTTTCCTCTCCTTCAGGGACACCCTGAATTCTTAACTTTTATTTTTTTTCATTCTATCTGAGTTCTCCTGGAAATCTTTTTTTAACACCCTATTGTTGATTCCATTTCTGACTGTATGTATTTAATTTCGTGTATGGCATCCTTGGAATCAGAAATTCTCAGTTCAGATTCACCCAGTCTCGATGAAAAGAATTCTTTTGCTGAATTCAATTCATTTATTTTAGTTTGCATTTCAATGATCATTGCTTGATTTTTCCTTATCATTTCTAGCTGGGATGATAGAACAGACTCCAGGTGGCATATCTTCTTTTCAAGGATTTCAAGGGTGCTGGTGGTATTCATTTTGATTTCTTTTAGTATATTTATAACCATAACTCTGAATTCCAATTCAGAGATCTGTAAGAGTTGAGATTCCATGGAGGTATTTGTTGGGGGACTTTGGTCTATGGGGTCTTCAGATCCATCCTGCCCCTTTGCATTTTCTGTAGATTTACTTTGTTTGCTCATAATATGGTCTGGGAAATAGAATTTGTCTCTCCTGAGTGTGCAGAACTTCTCCCTCTGTTATTCCTTTGAGATTGTGTGGTGCTGAATCTCTGGTGCTTATGTGAGCTTGTAAGCTGCATTGTTCCTCGGCTGTTTGACCTGTGGGGCTCTTACTCTAGTTCACCAGCCCTACTCCAAAGGGGCTGGGGGCTAGGGAGGCAATAGATTCTGTTTATTTTCTGGGGGGTGAAAGGGGGAGGATCTGGTGACAGAAGAGGGGGAAAGAGGAGGTTGAGGACAGATAAATAGAAATTATAGTCAAAAATTAAGGCTAAAATTTAAGGATGAAATAACTAAAATAAAAACACATATATAGCATAAGAAAAAGAGAAGGAGAATAGAAAAAGGGAAGAGAATAAAAGAAGAAAGAAAGAAGAAGAAGGAAAAAAACATGCATATACACGCTCCCACACACACATAAAAATACTTATATGTTCTCACAAGTGGAATCTGAACTGTGGAGACAGTAAGGATGAAGTGAGCACTGCAGAACACAGGGTGGGAGTGTTTCTACACAATCTGTGGAAGCAGGCTGCATCAGGGGGCAGGGTTTCTGTGAAGGTTCCCTCTATCGAGTGGATATGGTAGGTAGCCCCACAATGCCCTGGGTTTAAGTGGGACACTGAGTGCCCATAGAGTCTGTCCTGCAAAATATTCTGTGTCTGTTGTATTGTTAGAGAGGCAGTGGAACCTGTGAGGCCTCCCTGGAGTTCTCCCTGTCCCATGTAGTTTGGGTGCCAATTCCCCAAATTGGAGATCTCCGCCCCAAAGCCTACAGCATGGAGGGAATATGGCTGCTATCATGGATCTTTATTGCAGGGCTTTCTGTCCACTTGGGAGTCCACTTGGGAGGTACAAATCCCATTGGGGTCTTGTCACTTTCCCTCCCTGCAGCGGGCGGGGTCATATACAACTGCCCTGGGGGGAATCTGCAGCAGGTCTGTGCATGGGATCGCGCTCAAAACTGCTCTGGGACTAATTGTGCTGCTGCGCGCTGTTTGCAGAATGGGTGCACTCTGCCTGCGTGGGACTTAGTCACCTCCGTAGACCCCAGCCTACTCCACTGTGCAGTGGGATGACATAGAATCACCTCTGGTATGTCTAGGATCCAGATGTATGTGTGCCTGTATGTCTGTGAAAATCGCGTCTGCACAACTGTCCCACCACAACGGGAGGGAGGGAGCCACGCCGTGGCTTTGGTCATGCACCACTGACACCGGTTTCCCAGGCCCCTCTGCAATCACTCCCCACATCCTCACATGGATCTGATCCCTGTTTTCTTGAGTGAGGGTCCTATACCAGCCCAGCAACTCTGGCTATGCAGCATGCACCACTAGGGATGGTGATTCCGTGTGCCTCCTCAAACTGACTCACCCGGAGGTTGTAGTCTGTGTCCCATGGGCAGGGTGATGGTGTGATGCCAAGGTTGCACTCCGTGTTGGGTCTGGGCCCCCATGGATGTGTACGCAAAGTCCCCTTTGAGTATTCGGGGTTCTATCCGCAGTCTGTGAGATGGTGAAATGGTGACCCAGCTGCTGTCCTCTGTGTAGGTCCTCCGGAGCCAGATCCATGATTTCAATGTTTGTCCAGTTTCCTCCACTATCTCCCAATCTAAACTATCACTGTTTCTATCTAGTCAATGTGAGCTCCAAACCCTTAATCAAGGGTTCCTTGTACTCCAGGGCAGAAGGTATGTGCTATCAGTCTGCCATCTTCTCCTTCCTCCAGAAGGCTTAATTGTTGACAGGACACAAACCACCAGAAAACAACATAAGATACAACACAGATAAAATAGGACATTGTTACTAAGATCAGATAATATGAAAACAATTGCATCAGTTAAATTTGATGCATTGGAAACAAAGTAACTTTAGGATTATTACATAAGTAACGTACAAAGCTCTAAAAGTAATAGCACACAGCCATAAATGTGACATGGCATTTTAAAGATAGCAGTCAAACATATAAAATACCAAAACTAAGAAATATTGTGAAAGCAATTAACCATTAAAATAAATAAATACAAACATGCATTCTTTCTGGATAGATTTTCATTTTCTGAAGTAAAGGCTTTTTTGAAAAGTCTCACAAAATGGGAAAAATATGTATCATGTATTTTTAGAAGCTATCTTCAAAATTCAAATACTCATACTGGGTATGGTATCAGACACCTATGATCCCAGTACTCAGGAGGCTGAGGCAGGTGGATTGGGAGTTCCAGGTCATCCTGACTTCATAGCAAGATTGTGTCTCAAAAAGAGAAAAATTTAAATCTTCATTTAAAAATAGGATGCTGGTGGTTCACCCCTGTAATCCCAGTGACTAAGGAGGTGGAGGTGGGAGGATTGTGAGTTTGAGGCCAGAGGTGGGAGACCATAACTCAGAAGTGAAAAAATGGGCTCCAGATGTGATCCAGTGGTAGAGCACTTGCAAAGTGCATAAAAGCCCCTGGGCTCAACCCCCAGGGACCCCAAAACAAAACATAAAAACACTTTTCCTTCTGTAGGGCACTGCCTAGAGAGGCGGTTCACCCCGGGGCCTATCTAGACCCCTTGGAAGACTGAGGCTTGTTCCCTAGGCAGTCACCTTTGCCCTACATCCTGGAACTCAGGGTCCTCTAGCTCCCCAAGATGGCTTTGGCATCTATTCCTTTGCCTCCGCCCCCTCAATGCTGATTGGCTGTTTCCAAACCTCAGAATGGCTCCTGATTGGACTGTTCTGGAACCACCTCTGATTGGCTACTTTTACAAAACCAAATTTGAATATCCCCTCTCATTGGCTGAAACACGTATGAGGTGACTGCCTCTGATTGGTCCCCAGCAAGCCCCAGAAGAGTATATAAGGGCGGTACATGGAGCAGTCTGGGTCCATTCCATCGACTGGGACAGACAAGGAAGAAATAAAGAGCTGTTGGAGCAGAGCACTTGGAGTCTTCACTGGGAAGAAAAGAAGCAAGGAGCTGCCATGGGCAGAAGCCTCTGAGCCTGCCTTTCTCAAGGCTTCTCAGAGCAGCGGTGGGCATAAGTCTCCTTTCTGGGTGGCGCAGCTCCTGGATGCCCAGCTCCCCCTCACCAGAAGACGGGTCTTTGGCTGCTGGTTCCTGCTCATGGCTGGAGCAAGTCCAGCGGCAGAGCAATGTCCCACATCCTTCAAGTGAATGAAGTTTGAATTCAAACAATTATAATCTTCATGCTAGACTATAGGAAGGAAACATAGCTTTTAATTATGTTAAGTCTCCCCAACAAATGTTTAGCAAGTGCTGGGTGGTACTGTTTCAGGGGCTAAGGATTTAGAAGTAAGTAAAAGTCATTGTCTTCAGAGAACCTAGCCTAATGGCACTGGGTCTGCCACTGGCAACCTTAGTCACCTCCCCTGGACCATAAAATGAAGCTCAGCTTTACACTCTGCCACTCTTGGCATCTTCCTGCAAAGCACTGATCTGGTTGCACTGTTGTTGTTGTTGTTAGGTGCCATTGAGTCGGTATCTGACTCATAGCGACCCTCATAGGGTTTTCAATGGCTGACTGTTTCGGGATTGCCTTGGGAGTGGATTGCCAGGCCCTTCTCCCATAGGTTGCACTGTAGCATTATTAAAATTATCTAATGATAGAACTAACTTTCATAAAGGATTCTACCCAAGTTTAAAGGCAGAAAGTACTTAAGAATAAATGAAATCTTGTCAACATCACAAAGGAACATCACTATTCTGCCTTTGCAAAAGTCAGGAAAACCAAGAAAAAAATTCATTCTCAGTATATAGAACTGCTGGAACGAAGTTGTCCTACCCACATGGTACACGTACAAATACCATATAGGTAAGGAAGGATAAATTATTGCACTGGCATGAGTTAAATGACTAAGCATGCCAAGTAGTTTTTTAGGTTTGAAAGTCATAGACTCCTTTTGGGAGATCCTGCCATGTTTTAAAGAAATGTGTGTTTTCTGTACATTTGAGGGCAGCTCTTCCATTTGAGCTGACACAGCAGATGTGCCTTCAGGAAGTTTTGCTAATGAAACTACTGCATCTCTGTTCTGCAGCTCCTTTCAGTGGGCCCGTCATCCAGCTGCTGCCCCTGCTCAGACCTGGCCACATTGGGGAAGATGCTGAAGACAGGGAGATGCGAGAAGCTGTGGGGGTGGTGAAGGAACCCAAAACACCTTAGAGTCAGCCATGGGAAATGGATGGAACAGCAGAGTGAGACTAGAACAGCTAAACCAACACTGACTGTCCTTCAGCTGCCTTGCACTTCGACTTTTGAACAAGGTTGAGACTGTTAAGACTTTGGGGGTTCTCAAAGTTAGCCTGAATGCATTTTGCATTATGAGATGGCCAGGAACCTCTTGGCGGGCATGGGTGGAGTGTTATGATTTGAATCTAAAATGTCCCCCAAAAGTTGTATGTTTGAAAGTTTGGTCTGCATGTGGTGCTGCCATTGGTGGAGCTGTGGAACTTTGGGTGGCAGGCCCTCACTTGTGGAAGTGGGTCTCTGGGGGTGGCCCTTTGGAGGTTTCATGTGAACCTTTTGTTCTGGTAGCTCACTCTCTGCTTCCTGATGCCGTGATGTGCTGCGTGCCCTGATGCCCACTCTCCACTGTGCTTCCATACCGTTATGACCATGTTGTTGTTGTTGTTGTTGTTAGGTGCTGTCGAGTTGGTATCTGACTCATAGCGACCCTCTGTACAACAGGGGAAATACTATTATCAGTGCTTTTCTGCTGTTCATGGGGGTTTTCAATGGCAGATTGATTTTTGGGAGGGGTTGCCAGGTCCTTCTCCCAGCCTACAGCTTCTGGTGTTCCCAGGCAGTCTCCCATCCAGGTACCAAGCAGGCCCGACCCTGCTTAGCTTCCGAGATCTGACGGGATCGGATGCCACAGGGCTAGTTATGACCATAAGCCCAATAAATCCATTCTTCCTCCTTAAGTTGGTTTATAAGGTGTCTTGCCACAGCAATGTACAAGTTAACATACTTTGTGTATTCTCTATTCTTTAATTCTCAAGCATTGCTTTTTCCTGATTCTTTTCTTTCTGGGTTCTTTCACTGGGCCCTCTTTATCTCCTGCCTCATAAAATCTGTTCTGGATTCTCTAATGCACTATTTGCTGTTGTTTTCCTTTGCATTCTTCTCCTCTGCAAGTCCCTTCATGGACTCTCCCTTAATGGTTGCATCTACTGTGTGACTATTTTGTTTGTCTAGAGTATACATTTCCATCTCATAGGAAAGTCTATCAGTTTTGTTTTTTTGTAGGTGCTTACTCTGTAATACTGAAGTTAAAGGGCCAGTTCTCCTTCTCTCCTAGCTTCAGAGGAGCTAATGGGTGGGAAAGTGCCTTTGACTTTGCCAACTAGATGCTTGCTCCCAGATCTTTGGCCCTGAAGAGAATGTACAGCAATACAGAGACATTTGGAAGTTTCCTTCATTATACTGGCAACAGTAGGGGAACCAGATTTCTCTGAGAGCCCTTTCTGACCAGTCTATTAAGAATCACAGGCCAGGCACGGTGGCTCATGCCCATAATCCCAGTGATTTGGGAGGCAGAGGCAGAAGATCTCAATTTGGAGGCCAGAGGAAGCCTGTGGAATTTAGTGAGACAGTCTCAAGATAAAAAAATAAGAAAGTTGCTGGAGATGTAGCCCAATGGTGGAGCACTTGCAAATTATGTGTGAGGCCCTAGGTTCAGCCCCTTAGTACCACAAAAACAAACAACACCAAAAAACAAATTGCAGCCTCCCTCTTCTCAAAACCATTTTTTTTTACAGGGCTTACTCTGTAGCCACCAGGCTGCCCTTGACCTCACTGTGTAGTCCAGGCTGGCCTTGAACTCATGATCCCCCTGCCTCAGCTTCCCATATGCTGGGATTATAGGTGAGCACCATCACACCTGGCTGAACACACTCCTTGCTCCCCTTCCTTATTTAGTCAGTGAAGTCATAAGGCAGCCAGGAGAGAGGGATGTTGTAAAGGCCAGGAAGGAGGAAGGGCAGGAGGGTAAACTGGAAAATGTTGAGAGGTTCAGTTTCAGAGGAGTGATGGGGAAGGAAGCCTGACTGAGGGTGGCTTGAGGAATTGGAGGTGGAGAATTGGAGACGCCTCTGTAGATAAGTCTTTGAGATGTTTGGTAAGAAGAGGAGGATAAAAATAAGGCAGCAACAGGAAGGTGATTTTAATGACAGAAGAAATGGTATTAGTAGAGGAAGAAAAATAGCCAAGATAAGATTCGAGAAGAGAGATGGAGGGACCATTTAGTGATAAGAGCAATACGGTATCACTTATATTTTTACTATGAGGAAACAGTAGTTACCTAACTGGGAGAGTTCATTTTTTTCTTTTGACAGTACTTGGCAGTACAGGGCACTTTGCAGATGCTCTATCACCAGGCTTCACCTCCAGCCCATTTTTTATTTCTTATTTTGAGACAGAGTCTTGCTGAGTTACACAGGCCATCTCTGGTTTGCACTCACAATCCTCCTGCCTCTGCCTTATGAGTTTCTGGGATTACATGTTTCTGAGAGCTCAATTTGAATAGACTTACACCAAGTTAAGGTAACCAAGTCATCACAATTTGCTGGGACTTTCCTAGATTTAGTACTGAAAATTCTGCAACCTGGGAATCCCTTAAATCTTGGGGGAAAGTGGAACTATTGGTCACCTTACAAATCCAGCCTCCTTATCTGTATATTTATATAAAACAACAACAACAACAACAGCAGCAGCAGCACTAGTAAGCTGTTTCCATGACATGGGCTTCCCTGCTTTTCTACTGGACAGTTATACTACTTGCTAATGGATTGTCTGAATTGGGAGCTCTAACCAAAGCTGGGACTGGTGTCGAACCGGCATGTGCAGTGCTGTATGGCACCTACTTTTCAATATATCAAAGTATATTCTCAATCTGTCTACACTAAGATGGTGTGTTACTGAAGTTTTGTCTGTGAACAGTAAGAGGAACAATTTAAAAAGAGAAAGATTTATTTTGGCTCCTGGTTTCAGAGGTCTTAGTCTACAGTCACTTGGTTTTACGGTTTCTTGCTCATGGTGAGGCAGAACATCATAGTGGAAGTATGTGGCAGAGCAAAGCTGCTTACCTCACAGGGCCAGGAAGAAGAGAGACAAAGGTACACCTCCAATGACTAACTTTTCCAAGTAGCCCCCACCTCTCCCAATAGTGCCATCAAATTATGTATCTATTAGTGGATTAATCCGC
>VMDO01027904.1:0-24641 GCA_007922755.1 Pedetes capensis | reverse complement strand
ATATATATATATATATATTTTTTTTTTTTTTTTTTTTTTTACCTAAATATAACACAAAGTAGATACAAGTTGTAACTAGCACCAAGAATCCCTGAGACATTATAGTTTAGCATTCAAATGGATGCATTCAAATAGATGCAGTTTTCTTGTGCTGGATACTGCAATATCATGAGCAGTACTACTACCAAGAATGGAATTTTCGCTGTGCATGGTGACACACACCTGCAATCCCAACAACTTGAGAGGATGAGGAAAAAGACAGCCCACATAACTTAGTAAGATCCTAAATCAAAATTTTAAAGCATAAACTAAAAATGGGCTGAGCATGCAGCCCAGTGGTAGAGCACTTGCAAAATATCTGCGAGGCCCTAAGTTCATCCACCAAATTCCAAGTACCACACTCCCAAGAAAAAAAAGAGAAAAAAAGAAAGAAAAAATAAGAGAGAAATAACTTTCTTAAAGAGTGTACAAAAATCTTAGTAAATTGTCACCTTCATTACTGGAAATTTCACCATATCTTAAATCCATTCAAAAATGCTTAGCTACCATTTATATGCCACGATTTATAAAATGCTTTATAAAAATGGCAGTAGCTTCTAATTTCAGATAATTATGAAGAAATTATATGTACAAAATAATTTAAAATGGATCATAGACTTAAATGTAAAAGGGAAAACCATAAAAATTCTAGAAGATGAGACTGGAGAAAATCTATATAACTTAGGTTTGGTGATCACTTGTTGGATACCAACAACACAATCCATGAAAGAAAGACTTGATAAACTACAGTCCATTGAAATATAAATGTTGTTCTTCGTGAAAGGCAATATCAAAAGAATGAGAAAACAAGCAACAGACTATGAAAAGAATTTTAAACACATTTGAAAAATAACTGTTTTACTAAGTATCTATGAGCTTAAAACTCCACAATAAGAAAACTAACAACCCAATTAAAAGAATGACCAAGGACCTTAACAGATACTTAACTAAAAAAGAAATACAGATGGAAACATAAAAAAATATGTTTAATGTCATATGTTATCAGAGAAATCCAAATTAAAACTATGAGATACTACATGTCTTTTAAAATGTCTAAAATCCCAAACAATGGCAATGCCAAAATGCTGGTGAAGATACAGAACAGCAGGAGGTTTCATTCATTGCTTTTGAGAATGTCAAATCATACAGCCATTTTGGAAGACGGTTTAATGTTTTTTTACAAAACCAAACACACTTTTGTCAGATGATCAAGTATTAATGAATCTACATGGCATTTACCAAAATCCTCCAAACAGAATTTCAGAGCACCTTTTTTCATAACTATCAGTATCTGGAAGCAACCAAGATGTCCTTCAGTGGGTTGAACAGATAAACCGTGGTACTCCAAGACAATGAAACATTGTACAGCACTAAAAGAAATGAGCCATAAAGCCATGAAACATGGAAGAAACATACGTGGATATTATTAAGTGAAAGAAGTCAATGTAAAAATAATACATACAATAGGGCTTCAACTGTATGCCATTTTTGAAAAGGAAAAATTATAGAGACAATAAAAAGATGAGTTTTGGTTCTAAGGAGCCAGGGGTTAGGATGGTGAAAGACATGAATAAGTAGGACACGGAGGATTTTTAGGGCAGCAAAACTACTCTGCATTCTACTAGAATGGTATATACACATCATTACACATTTGTCCAAATCTATGAAACAATCAGCACTAAGAGTCAACCGCAAAGTAAATTGAGGTATGGAATGATAATGATGTGGCAAGGGGGGATTCATCAATTGTAACAAATGTTTCACAATGATGGGGGATGTTGATAATATTGGAGGCTGTGCATGTGGAAGGGTGGAAGTTATATGTGAAATCTCTGTACCTTCCTCTCAATTTATCCACAGACCTAAATCTGTTCTAAAGAATAACATCTGTTTTAAAAGGAATTATGAAGGTCCAGTAGGATACTTGAATTTAATACTTTTTGTGGTTCCTGGCCACTAAAAGGCTGGTAGCACTCCCACTAACCATCAAGAAACTCTAAATGAAACTCTGGCCAGCACCCAGCACAACTTGCTCAGAAATCCTGCAAAAAGTCCTTGGCACTTCTAATGTGATACCAGCACTTTTACAGTCTGACTTAGCTTCAGAGCAGCACAAGATTACTCATGATTACAAAACCTTAGAAACAATGCTCTGATAAATTAAGCAACAACTTGATGAATTTAATACATATAAACCAGTAATCATGAGAATTTTGATCCTAATCTTGCCTTTCAGTTTTTTGCTTTCAAATATGATTTTTACTGATCTGATTTAACCAAAAATTTATCACAAGGTTCTTTCTTTATGAAAAATGAGTTTGACTATTTGAAATCAGAGCCATCAGCATAAATATCTGGAAAAGAGTAATTTTTTACGCAATGATTATTTAGAAAGCCTGATTTTATTTAAGGAAAACAAAGAGGGGTGAGGGGTGTAGCTCAGGTCAGTGTTAGAGCACTTGCCCAGCATGTCAGATGCCCGGGATTTTATCCTCAGTATCACAAAAAGAAAAAAAAAGGAAGCAAAGAATAAATGTATACACATGCACACTAATTCATAGGTAGAAATTCACTAAACACTTCATTTTGCATGCAGTTTAACAGTTATGGGTTTTGAACATTAGCATTGCAAATACATAGACATTGTTTTCAATTTGGTTCTAAGGAGCAGCACTTTGTCTAATGCCTTTGGCAAACAAGCAATTCATCATTTGAAACACAGGCACATGCTGTTTTGGAATTAGTAGGCACTCATCTCCACCCTGTCCTTCTGTCCCTGAAGAAAACTTCAGATTTGATCTGCATTCTCATTACCTAATGATGATCAGCTTCCTTCCCATTCCTGAGCTTTAAACTGCAGATTTCAGTGACACACAACATGGAGACATGAGCAATAAATCTGCAGTTGTGAACAGCTTGCTTTTATAGAAATATGTCAATATATATTAAAATGATTACTTTCACATCAGTTTGTCGCAGCTTACTTTTTTCATTTCTAGTGCTGACAAATATGAATTTAAATAAAATATCCTATGTGATATTTAATATATTTGTCTACAGACAAGTTAAACTGGGCATGGAAATAACCTTAGAATTAAAGGGAGAGTTATGTGCTATATATATATATATATATATATATATATATATATATATATATATATATTCCTTTTCTATTAATATTGTGTCATGAATTGGAAAAGAACATGCCTTCCACTCCCCAAACTGCCCCGAAATAATCAGCCATCGAAAACTCCATGAGGGTCACTATGAGTTACATTCGATGGCACCACCAACAAACAACACGTTGGGGAATTGTCAGCAGCATATAGACACCATCTAAAGTAATAGAGTCGGATTAGGCCATGTAGAGATTTAGCATAGGCTGAGGTTTAGCTCAGTTGGTAGAGTGCTGCTCTGCTCCCTCTGAGGTCCTGGATTTGATTCCTAGCACCGCAAAAATGGAAGAAGAATGTGGTGATCCACTCCAGAAGAAATCCCCAAAACAATTAGCCATTGAAAGCTCTATGAATAACAGAGAAGCACTGACATAGTGCCATGCATGGCACAGTGTCCAGGAGTGTTTCCTTCTGTTATACATGGGGTCGCTAGGAGTCGCACCTGACTTGACAGCACCTAACAATAACAACAACATTGGGTCATGGGCACTGGGCATTGAACAAAGGTCAAATGATTGGTTTCCAGATCCTGTAATGTTCCTCATTTTCCTCATCTACAATACAGAGTTGCCAAGATATTTGTTTAATTTATCAGACTTTGAAATAATCTGGTTAGTGAGCAATCTCAGAAGTTAGGGCATTTCAGGAAGGCAATCCTTTATCTCATAGTAGTACTATTATTTGCAAAAAATCAGAATTCACCCAAGTGCTAATACATCTTCCTTAGGACTAAAAAAAGAACAGAATTATAATGAGTTGTTTTCTTATATCAGAATATACAGAGTGCAAAAAACTGTATACATATTGTGGAATGAAAACTTTCCATTTTGCTGTTTTAAGAATGCCTCTGATGCTTGGTGGTACTGACATTCATTTGACTAATGCCATCTTTTGTCATGCTTGCAGCACATTCCTACCGTAATTCATTTCAACTTAAAAAAGTAATGAATAGATAACATCTCTTAAAATGCATATACATTTTTAGCACTCCCACTATTTGAATTCTGGATGTCCAGCTACTTTATTCACCACCTCCTTTCCAATTTCTGCTTGCCTGATTCCCAGCAGCTGTTTCCACTTTGAGACTAAATCTCTGCTGCTTTCAGGTCACAAATGATTGATCTGCTTCTATTTCAACATTTCTTTTTTCTTTTGCTGTTTCCAACATCTCTTTTCTTATCCAACTATAGAAGAGAAGACTTGCAGAGTCACGGTGTTTGCAGATTTCTAATCTTCTCCTTTAATACTTAGCCAGAGACTAAATTCCACTTTAGGACTAACTTCCTTAGGGATCAGTTCATAGCAACATCTAAATGTTTTCTATAAAATGAATGGATAGTGATAACAAGTTACAAAGACCATTTATAAGATGAAGGACAGTGAATTTCAGTATGTAGATGACTTTTTTCTCCTTTCCCCTTAATCCATTCTCCTAGGTAATCAGAGATAAGGGTCTATCTACAACCTTGTTTCCCGAAGTTTGGTCTTTGGACCACCAACACTAGTGTTATCTTGTTAAAAATGCTACATTCAGCGGGGTACAGTGCTGTATACCTGTAATCCAAGCATTCAGGAGGTTGAGGCAGGAGGATTGTGACGGATGTAGAGACCAACTTGGGCTATACTGCAGTTTTTTGTTTCAACAAAACAAAATACAGAATTTCAGTCCCTATCCCAGTTCCACTTAGTCAAAATGTGCATTTTAGCAGTATCTCAGGTGATATGTATGTATATTAAAATTTCATAAACTCTGGTCTGAAACAGGAGCCCCTTTGGTTATTACACTGCCCAAAGCTCTTAAATGGCAAGAAGCCATTGATGAAGTCCAAATCCTTAGAGCAACAACCTCTCCGATGCCCCTCTTTCCACCACAAGGCCATCTGTAATCTCAGAGCACAAATTTTTCCCCATTTCTTCATCCCTCCCCACTTCCTGTACCCCACATTAAACACATGCCTAGAACAATGAGGACATCTCAACAATAACTTACTGGATTTAACTGAGAACCAATATGGCACCTGTAAAGTATTTTCCAAGTCTGTTTTGAATGCATTTCTAACATGATAAATTTCCTGCTGCTTATTCAATTGGCACCCTGTGGGGTAGGCACATGTTTCTTTTCATTTCTTTCCTTCTTTTGAAAATCAATAAATAGTGTGTGATGGATGGCCTTCCTAGAGATTAAATTAATAGCATTTGTTCCAGATTTTATTATAGAATTAATATTCCAATATTTATCCCCAAAAGTAACGTAAGAGTACACTAAGATGTCACGGAGACATATCGAGGTTTACTCACTAATCAGGAGAACTAAGGCTATTTGTTACTTAATCAGATAAAAATCTGAGTATAGTTTCAGGTTGCTGAATCAAGCAATTAACCTTGTATGTTGGAATATTTGTGCATCAAACTTTATTGAACAGTTATGATTCCAATTTTATTCATTCAATTCATGATAAACTTCACTAAATAGTGTTAAGATAGTGTATAATATTTCTAAGTGTACATCCTATCTTTTGCCACATGACTTCTGATGCCCATGTGTGTCAGGAACATACTTTCCTGTCCCACTGCCATTAGATTTTGTCATGACACTTGTTTTGTCAAGGGAAATGTGAGTTAAAATGATGTGTGCCATGTCAGAGCAGAATCTTCAATAGACATGCTAAGTTCCTGCCAGACACCTTGTTTTTTCCTCTGAATAGAGAATGACATATCCCAGATAATGTTACTTGCAACATGGATGCTGCAATGAAGCAGCACAGGAAACAATTAGCCTGACTTGAAAACAATATGCAAAGAAAGAGAAAAATAAATCCATTTTATAAGTCATTAGATTTTGGAGTTAAATAAAATTTAGAAAGTTGAATAACACAACTTAATATGAAATTGCCATTCAATTTTATTAAATATTTAATACTCCTGAATGTGGCAAACACCATAAAGTGATTATTTATGCTCATACTTCCAGCTATTCATACCCTTCCAACTGAGTGTAGGTTGGGTCTGTTATTTGCTTTTAAGAAAGAGAATATGGCAAATGTGATGAATTGCTATTGCCATGATTATGATATATAACATTTGAGGCAGAAACTCAGGTTCCTAGTTTGCTGGAATAAGCAACCAATGTGAGGACTTCTATGAAGCAAACAAATGTGATACACCTCAAGGAACTTTGAGCAGGGTCTAACAGCCAAATGTGCCCTGTATTTGTTAAGATGCCTCCAGCCAATACCCCATAAAATATTAGAACACTGAATGCAATATTTCTAAGAAAAGCAATTATTGAAACAACCTAAAGTGAGTTTGGAAGCAATCTCTTCCCCATTTGGGTCTCCAAATGGAAATACAGCCCATATGATATCTTGACTACAATATTGCAAATCTGTGAGCAGGAAAACTAGCTAAGACAAATATGGACGCATGACCCTCCAAAATGGTGAAATAAATGTATAGATTTTATTGCTATTTTAATAATACATAAACGAAGACATACTAGGGAGAAGGATATGACTAACCCATTCCCAAATCAATTAGCCATTGAAAACCTATGACTAGCATAGAAACACTGTCAAATATAGTGCCCAAAAATGTACTCCCCAGGTTGGAAGGCACTCAACTGAGGAAGAGATGTTTCCTAAAGGAAAGTCAGCTTTAATGATAGGAATGAAGTAAAGCACCAGGAACCTCATTGGCTGATGTGATATGACTCAAAATGAGAAGAAACAACTGTTGTTGTTGTTGTTGTTGTTGTTGTTGTTGTTGTTAGGTGCCAGCGAGTCATGTCTGACACATAGTGACCCTTATAGGGTTTTCAATGGCAGATTGTTTTCTTTGGGATTGCCTTGGGGGTGGGTTGCCACATCCTTCTCCCATTTTTGCAGTGCTGGGAATCGAACTCAGGACCTCAGAGACTGCAGAGTGGTGCTCCACCAACTGAGCTAAATCCCAGCCTGAAACAACTGTAGACATCCATTAATAATTGGAATATGGAATGCAAGTGGTATGAATCTAGGAAAATTAGAAATTGTCAAAAGGGAAATGGAGCACATAAACATTGACATTCTAGGCATCAGTGAGCTAAAATGGACTAGCATGAGCCATTTTGAAACAGATAAACATATGGTCTACCATGCTAGGAAGGACAAAGAGAAATGGGGTTGTACTCATCATCAAAAAAGACATCTCAAGATCAGTCCTGAAGTGCAATGCTGCCAGTGATAAAATAATATCCATATGTCTACAAGGGAGACCAATTAATATGGCTATAATTCAAATTTACACACCCACTACTCAGACACAAATGAAGCTAGAGAAGATTTTTACTAGTTTGTACAGTCTGAGATATAGCAAACATACAATCAGGATGTACTGATAATTACTGGTGACTGAAATACAAAAGTTGGAAACAAAGAAGGTGGCTCAGTAGTTGGAAAATATGTCCCTGGTAACAGAAATGATGCTGTTGATTACGTGATAGAATTTTGTCAGAACAATGATTTTTTCATTGCAAAAACATCATTTTACTATAATAAACAGTAATGGTATGCATGGAATTCAGCAGATGGAACATATAGGAACAAAATTTACTACACTTGTGGAAAGAAAACAATGGAAAAGCTTAATATCATAAATCAGAACAATACCAGTCATTGATTGTAGATGAGACTATGAATGGCTCATATGCAAATTCAAACTGAAACTGAACAAATTAGAACAAGTGCAGGAGAGTCAAGGTATGATCTTGACTATATCCCATCTGAGTTCAGAGACCACCTCAAAAACAGATTTGATGCATTAGGTACTAATGATTGAAGATCACATGAATTATGGCACAACATTAAAGACATCATTCATGAGGAAAACAAAAGGATATTAAAAAGATAAAAAGAAGAAAAGACCAAGTCACATTTCAAAAGAGATTCTGAAATTTGCCCTTGAACATGAAGCAGCTAAAGTAAGAGAAATAAAAGATGAAGTTAAAGAAGTAAACAGACTTCAAAGGCACCTTGAGAAGTGAAAATCAAATATAATGATGTGCAAAGAGCTAGAGATAGAAAACCAAAAAGGAAGAACTTATTCTGTTTTTCTCAACCTTAAAGAAATGAAGAAAAAAATTGAAGCCTTCAGTGGCAATTGTGAAGGAATTTACATAGAAAATAGCAAATGATGCAGGAAACATCCAAAGATGGAAGGAATGCACAGAGTCAGTATACCAAAAGAATTGGTGGATGATGGACCATTTCAAGGGGTTGCGTATGATCAGAAACCAATGGTACTGAAGGAAGAAATGGAAGCTGCCTTTATGGAATTGGTGGAACACAAAGCCATAGGAATTTCAACATACAGATGCAACACTGGAGGTGCTCACTTGTTTATGCCAAGTGATTTGGAAAACAGCTTCCTGGTCAACTAACTGAAAGATAACTGTATTTTTGCCTATTCCAAAGAAAGGGGATCCAACCGCATGTGGAAATTAACAAGCAATATCATTAATATCTCATTCAAATAAAATTTTGGAAAAGATCATTCAAAATCAACTGCAGCAGTATATACACAAAGAAGTGCCAGAATATTGAGCTGGATCCAGAGGGCACACAATCAGGGACATCATTGCTGATGTCAGATGAATAGTACCTGAAAGCAGAGAATACCAGAAAGATGTCTTTTGATATTTTATTGACTATGCAAAGCCATTTGATCCTGTGGATCACCACACATTATGTATACCATTGAGAACAATGGGAATACCAGAGCCCTTAGTGGTACTCAGGAGGAATCTGTACATGGATGAGGAGGAAGTCATTCAAACAGAACAAGGAAACACTGCCTGGTTGAAAATCAAGAAAGGTATGTGTCAGAGCTGTATCTCTTTACCATACCTGTTCAATCTCTACCCTGAGCAAATGATCCAAGAAACTAGACTGTATGAGGTAGAACACGACATCAGGATTGGAGAAGACTCATTAACAATTTGAGTTGTGCAGATGACACAACTTTGTTTACTGAAAGTGAAGAAGATATGAAACATTACTGATAAAGATCAAAGAACGCAGCCTTCAGTACAGACTACACTTCAACATGAAGAAAACAAAAATCCTTACAACTGTGATCAGAATGCAACTTCATGGTAAATAGAGAAAAGATTGGGGCTGTCCAAGATTTTGCTTTACTTGGTTCTACAATCCATACCTATGGAAGCAGCAGTCAACAAATCAAAAGTTGCATTGTATAGGGAAAAGCTGTTGCAAAAGACCTCTTTGAAGTGTTGAAAAGTAAAAATGTCACATGAAAGACAAAGGTTCCTGACTTATGCCATGGTATTTTCAGTTTCGTCATCTGATTGTGAAAGCTGGATATGAATAAGTGAGACATGAGAAGAACTGTTGCTTTTGAATTATCGTACTGGAGACATATATTGAATATACCATGCACTGCCAAGGACCCAACATTTCTGTCCTAGAAGAAGTACAATCTGAGTGGTCCTTGGAAACAAGGATGGCTAGACTGTGTCTGATGTATTTTGGACATGTAGTCAGGAGGGCCCAATCCCTGAAGAAGGACATGATGTTTGGGAGAGTGGCAAGTCAATTAAAAAAGGAAGACAGTCTGTTGGGAAGAGACTCAGGGCCCTCTGCGTTATGTAAGGAGGAATGGATGCTCCAGCACTTGCACCCTGTGAGATACTGAAGCAGGAAACAGAGCATCACACACAGGACTAGAAAACAATTGAAGTTTATTTATAAGGATAGGGAAGGGATAGGAGATTAGGATAGGGAAAGGGGATGGGAGGAGGAAGGGGCTAAGCTATTATCCCTGATGCTGGGGCAGGGAATCCCAGATGTTGTTGCTCATATGGTCCACAGCTTTTGCCCCTTCGGAGGCCCTGAGCTTGGCTCTCAGAGGTTTGCCTCTCGGAGTCCTGCCTCTTGAAGCTCTCAGTCTGATGACAGAAGAGCCAATGAAGTGAAAGAGGTCCTGTGGATACAGGCAGATAGATGTGAGGATGGAGGTAGGCTGGATAAGGGCTGAAGGTGGGCTGAAAGTAAGCTAAGTGTAGGCCCAAGGGCTAAGTGAGGCAGGTGAGTATAGGCCTCTGATCCTTAAGGGACCAGAGGACTAAGCGATCTGTTCATAGGTGATGGTCAGAATGCACTCTTGGGCTCTAGGTTCAGGGGTTTATATTCCCTTAAGCCAACTGTCATCCAAAAGTCCTGGAATGACAGCTGGCCAATCAGGGAAGGGCTCAAGGGTGGCATGTGGGCAAGGGCTAGACCAATGAGGAGGCAGATGAGGCTCAGCCAATCAGGCTGAAGGGAAACCTGAGCTGGCAGGTGCCATCTTGAGAGACATGGTGGGAGGGGAAAGGAGTGAGGTACCCGGATGTGTATCTCACCATCTTATCCCATAGGGTTAAATGAGGGCAAGTGACCCAGATGTAGGGTAAGGGTCAACCACCTTGGAGGACAGAGTTCAGTCTTCCAAAAGGACTAGATGGCCTCCTGGGATCCACCATGTTTGGGTATCCTCTATGCCCCTAGGAATTCCCAACACCAGTCTAGTAGATGGAGAGACACAGTGACTGCATCAATGTGCTTAAACATAAAAAAGCTTATGTGCTTGTCACAGAGTCAAGGAGTATTCAGTTCTGTTGTACATAGAGTCGCTATGATTTGAACCCTACTTACAGGCTACTAACAACCACAACACAGGGTAAAGAGTGATAATTCAGTTCATATATACAGTATGCAATTATTAAATCAGGGTTGCTGACATCTTTATTTCTTAAACATTATATAAAAATTTTGATTAATGTTTAAGAAATAAAGATGTCAGCAACCCTGATTTTTTGATTAACGAATGTAATTGTTCTAACAAGATAGAAACAAAGACCACTACAGGAAATGGTTCTATCTTAAACAGAAATGGAACCCAAGGACATACAGAAAAATACTAAATAGTAAAAGATAGAGAAGACTTGGATGGGAAACTTAGATGGAAAGGGGGGGAGGAGGGAAACATAGAGGAGGGTAAGGGGTAACCTATATGAATAATGCTTATCAAATTGCATATATGAAAATTGTCACAATGAAAAGCATGTCAAAATGAATCACATTATGATGTACAATAAAAAATTCTAATAAAAACATTTTTGATTAATATGTAACAATAACTATTGATATTGATGGGTACAGTATTTTTTTAAATTTCATACAGTATAGTGAAATTTATTATGGTTTTTTCACAGAGTTGTATCCTGTAATGTGTACTTTTTCTCTCCGTCTTTACCCTTCTAAGCTTTTCCCCCTTCTTCTCACATCTTTCCCATCATTCTCCCCCTCCTTTTATTCTCTTTTTCCCTCATGATAGGTCTTATATTTTCTGATCTTGATATGTGCAATTGTATATAAGTGTCTCTGTATTTTTTAATTTAAAGTAGTTCTGTTGTTTTTATGTAGTGTCAAATCGAGTCTGAGTCATTGCTCTCCTATGTACAATAAAACAAAATACTTTTCTGTTATTTATAAGGTTTCAATGGCTGGTTGTTTCAGGAGTGGGCTATCTGGTCCTTTTTCCATTTTTGCCATGCTACAGATCAAATTCAGGGCCTCAGAGCATGCAGATCAAGCACTCTATCAACTGAGCTAAAACCCTAGTCAAAGGTAGATCTAGCTGCCCAATAAATGCATGTTTTAAGCCACTAATCTTCTGGTAGTTTGTTACACAGATTCACTAAGCTAATGCATTAATATTAAAAGCAATATTTGTTGAAACATCTGTAAATTTTAATAATTACATAAAAATTTATTCATAATTTTGTAGGAAACGTCATTTTTATTTTAACATAATTGTATATTTTTCTGTTTCCTACATATAACTTATATCTACAGTATTCCATCTATCTCAAAGATATGCATTTGAAATTTTGTATCCTAATTTTCATATGGGGCTGGGATTTAGCTCCGTTGGTAGAGCGCTGCTCTGCAGTCCTGAGGTCCTGAGTTTGATTCCCAGCACCACAAAAATGGAAGAAGGATGTGGCAACCCACTCCCAAGGCAATCCCGAAACAATCAGCCATTGAAAACCCTATAAGGGTCACTATGAGTAGGACACGACTTGAAGGAACCTAACAACAACAACAACAAACTTTTCACAATGATCACCACAGGGTAAGCTTTCTATCTATAGGTGGTGGGTTCCTTGAGAGCAGGAGATTTTTACCACTGGTATTGCTCCAATACTGAAACCCAGTGCCTTACACGTACTAGTATCTCAATACATATGTGTTTAATGAATGGATCAATGGCTTGATGTTTCATATTGTTAACAATTGTCACAAACTTTATTTTAATGGTTATATGAAACTCCATAAATGGAGAATTAATAGTCTATTTATCTATTCCTCTGTCCTGGAATTTTAATTGATACTGACATGAATATTTTAAATTTTTCCATTATGTATACTTTCTCTTATGACAAACTTATTTCTCACCTCTCCTCACTGTTTGCTCAATGTTGCATAACAGGAGTATGGACCATGCCTGCCCACAAAGAGGCAAACACAATGCTGAGGCAGCACCTCCCACCGCTAAGGTAAGAAAATCATAGACTCTCCCAGTTGGGAAGAATCTAAAAGTAAAATCAAGAAAGTCAGTGAACGCAGGAGTTCAGGTTTTCATTATTTTTCGCCAAGACTATTTCAAAAGCTTCATAGTGTGCATTATGCCTTTTCAATCCAGTCTTTGCTTTATTGGTAGAATAATCTTCATACTGTACAAATAAAATCATGCTTGTCCCTTGCTTCTAATTATCCAATAATGGTTCTCTACTTACCTACAAAATTATTTCCAAGCTATAATAGAGGCATGCAGAGTCTTCCTTGTTCTCACCTTATTGATATGTTCGGCATTACTTTTCCTAAATTCTTCCACACTTATGCATGTATGACTCTCCAGTCCACCACTGCTGCATGTACAATGTGGTAATGACCTATTTTACTGCATTATATATTGCTGTATATATAGTTGTTTCTTTAACATAGACCATTTTGACATTATTCCCCAGCTGTGAATATGATTACAGTCCTTTAAAGCCAAGTTGTAATGTCACCCAGTAAGTGACATTTTCCCTGAGCCTACTAATCAGAATAAAGAATTCTTGTTTCTGTAAACACATCTTATATTGTGTTACACAATACATAACTAGCTCCCCCACCAGTCAGATTTCTGCTAGATGGCAAACACTCAAAAGACACAATTTTTTTTTTAAAAAGCTATATAATATCCTCTAAGAAGATAAATTAAATCAAGATAAAGGAATAATGAATAAGTGATGTATGTGTATGCACGTATGTACATATACATTTTAGACACTAATTTTATAGTGAAATAAAGGTAGACATCTCCAATATGGTGAAATTTGAGCAGAAATCAAAGGAAGGGAATAGGTACACCATGTGATTGTGGATGAAGTATATTCTTGCTTGTCAGGAGATAACTAAAATTATTGGACTTGCATTTTAAGGGACTATTCTAATTGCTTTTTTCAGAATGGAATGTAGAAAGTCAAGGGTAGAAGCTGGGAGGTTAGTTATAGAGTCATTTCAGTAATCTGGATAAGATATAATAGTAACTCAGACTAGGGTATACTAATGGAAATGCTGAGAAGTAGTCAGGCTCTGAATATATTTTACAGGTAGAGCTATTACTCACTAGAATGGCAGCTCCACAAGTGTTGAGACATTTGCCATGTTTAGTATTGCCTTATTCCCAGAACATAAAACAGTGTTTAGCACTTAAAAATGAGCAATCAATAAGTAAATAAAAGGTCAATATGCTACTAGATTAAATATTAATTCTATGTGAATATGAGGAGTCAATGTAACTACAGTTTTTGACTAGGACAAACAAAAAATAGAGCTGCTGCTCACAGGTATAGGGAAATTGGGATTTTCATTCCACTTGTTGTTGTTGTTGTTGTTAGGTGCCGTCGAGTCGGTATCCGACTCATAGCAACCCTCATAGGGTTTTCAATGGCTGAGTGCTTCGGGATTGCCTTGGGAGTGGATTGCCAGGTCCTTCTCCCATTTTTGCGGTGCTGGGAATTGAACTCGGGACCTCAGAGACTGCAGCGCAGCGCTCTACCCACTGAGCCAAATCCCAGCCCTTCATTCCACTAGGAGGGGCCAAAAACTGGAATTCCTAACTTTTATATGTTAAGTGTGAGACACCTATTAAAGTTTTAATGGACCTATGAATTTAAGAGGGTTGGGATTTAGCTCAGTTGGTAGAGCACCACTCTGCAGTCTCTGAGGTCCCAAGTTCGATTTCCACCACCGCAAAAATGGGAGAAGTATGTGGCAACCCACTCCCAAGGCAATCCCAAAACAATCTGCCATTGAAAACCCTGTGAGGGTTGCTCTGAGTCGGACACGATTTGATGGCACCTAACAACAACCACAACATGAATTTAAGAGTTATAGAATTGGAATTTCAGGGTGCAGGGCTATATTGATACTCCATATTGTAGGTGGGGGGCTGGGGTTTACATTAGTGGGTAGAATGCTGCTCTGCACTCTGAGGCTTTGGGTTGGATCTCCAGCACCATGAAAACTGAAGTAGGACATGGCAGCCCACTCCTGAAACAATCTCAAAACAATCAGTGAAAAAAAGCCCTATGAGAGTAGCTATGAGTAGGATTCAATGTCTAACAACAAACAACAAGTTGGGGAATTGTCAGCAGCATATGTTGTCGTTGTTAGGTGCCATCGAGTCATGTGTGACTCATAGCGACCCTCATAGGGTTTTCAGTGGCAGATTGTTTTGGGATTGCCTTAGGAGTGGGTTGCCATGTCCTTCTCCCACAGCAGCATATAGATGCCATTTAAAGTAATAGAGTTGGATTAGGTCATGTAGAGATTGAGCATGGGCCCAGGTTTAGCTCACTTGATACAGTGCTGCTCTGATCTTTCTGAGGCTTTGGATTTGAGTCTCAGCATGGCAAAAATGGGAGAACAATGTGGCCATCCACTCCAGAAGTAATCTTGGAAATAATCAGCCACTGAAAACCCTGTGAATAGCAGAGTAGAACTGACTTAGTACCAGGCATTGCACCATGTCTAGCAGTTTTTCATTCTGTTTTACATAGGGTCTATATGGGTAGGATCCAACTCTCTGACACCTAAGAACAACAACAAAAACAGAGATTTAGCATAGAAAAAGATGAAAAGAAATCTGAGGGTGAGCCATGGGCACGCCCATATTAAGAAGTTGGGAATATATGGATATATTTTCATTCTTCTGTAAATGGATATCCAATTTCCCCAGCACCATTTTTTGAAGAGGATATCTTTTCTAAATTTTGCATCCTTAGTGCATTTGCCAACAATCAGGTGGCGGTAGTTGCCTGGGTGTATCTGTGGATCTTCAATTCTATTCCACTGCCTTCAACCCTATGTCTTGCCAGTACCAAGCTGTTTTTGCTACTATATCCCTATTGTATCATTTAAAGCCAGGTATTGTTATCCCACCTACACTAGTTTTGTAGCCTAAAATTGGTTTGGTGACACATGGTTCTCTGTGTTTCCATATGAATTTTTGGATTATTTTTTCTATTTCTACAAAATCTGTCATTGAGATTTTAATGGGAATTACATTAAACCTATAAATTGCTTTGAGTTAGTATAGCCATTTTTACAATATTGATTTTCCCTATCCATGAGCAGGGGAAGACTTTCCATCTTCTAGTATCTGCTACTATTTCTTTCTTTAATGTTTTTAAGTTTTACTTGTAGAGATCTTCAAGGTCTTTGGTTAGATTGATTCCTGAGTATTTAATTTTTGGTGAGCTATTATTAGAGGGATTGTTGCCTTAATTTCCTTCTCTTCTTATTCACAATTGGTGGAAAGGAAGGCTACTGATTTTGTAGTGTGAATTTTGTATCCTGCTAATTTGCTGAAGGAGTTAATGAGGTCTAACAGTTTTCTGGTAGACTTTTTGCAGTGCTCTAGGTAAAGGAACATGTTATCTGTGAATAAGGGTAATTTGATCTCTTCCTTGCCTATCTGTGTCCCTTTATTGCTTTTTCTTGTCTGATTACTCTGGCTAGGAGTAAGTAGGTATTGAATATTGAATAAGTAAGGAGAAACTGGACATTCTTGTCTTGTTCCTGAACTTAGAGGAAATGATTTCAATTTTCCCCTGTTGAATATGATATTGGCTGTAGTTTTGTCATTTCTCTATTATGCCCATCTTCTCGAGGGTCTTATCATGAAAGGGTGTTGCACTTTGTCAAAGGCTTTCTGAGCATCCATTGATATGATCATGTGATTTTTGTCTGCAAGTCTCTTGATATGTTGAATTACATTGATTTTTGTATGTTAATCTAGCCTTGCATCTGTGGAATGTAGTCAACATGAGCCAGCTTGAAATGGATAAGAGACCTCAATATAAAACGAGAAGACTTAAAGCTACCAGAAGAAAAGACAAGAAAACCATTCCAACACATAGGCATAGGAAAGTATTTCTTTAACAAGACTCCAATTGCCTAGTAAATAGCACCAAGAACTGACAAAGGGTATCATGTGAGATTAAAGACCTTCTGTACAGCAAAAGAAACAATCAGCAGAGTTAAGGAAGATCCCCCTGAATGAGAGAAACTTTTCACAACCTACACATCCAACAGAGAACTAATTTCTAGAATTTATAAAGAACTCAAGAAAGCAAATCCCAAGACAACAAATAACCCAATACACAAGTGAGCAAAGGAAATTACAGACAGTTCTCGAATAGGCTAAGAAACACATGAAAAATTGCTCAATATCCCTAGCCATTAGGGAAATGCAAATCAAAACAACTCTGAGATTCCAACTAACTCCAGGAAGAATAGACAACATAAACAAAAGAAGTAATAACAAATGCTGGTGAAGATGTGGAGAAAAAGGAACTCTTTTACACTACTGGTGGGACTGTAAATTAGTTCAACCACTTTGGAAATCAATATGGCAAGACCTCAGAAAACAAAAAATAAAATCATCATATGACCCAGCTATACCTCCTGTTGTTTGTTGTTGTTAGGTGCTGTCGAGTCGGTATCCGACTCATAGCGACCCTCATGGGAACAAGTTGCCATACCACAGAGAAGCCTGCATCTCCATATTTAACGCAGCATTCTTCACAATAGTAAGGATATGGAGCCTATAAAGATGCTGATCAACAGAAGAATAGATAAAACATTATGGCACATGTACACAATGGAATATTACTCAGCAATAAAAAAGAATGAAATAATGTCTTTTGCAGCAAAATGGATGGATCTGGAGAATACCATCTTAAGTGGATCAAAACAGGCTCAAAAAGATAAATATATTATATTCCCTCACCCATATGATATTGGCTGTAGTTTGATATGTGGGAGCTGAATACTACTTAAAGGAAAAAAATCTCTATACATAAGTAGATATATTAAAATGCACAATTAAACTTAGCAAAGAAGGGAAAATATAAGCAGAGTAGAAAGAAGAATGGAGGGAACTAGCGAAGGAAAGCAAAGTTTGTGGAAGGTGGGAAGGGGAGGAGAAACAATGGAAAGACATAAACAGGGAGAGGATAATCTCAATGTAAATGATGAAACTTCATGAGTACATGGGAAAAATAGGGGAATATAACTCATATATAAATAAGAGTTTTACTATATATCATTCTGGGGCTGGGATTTAGCTCAGTTGGTAGAGTACTGTGCTGCAGTCTCTGAGGTCCCAAGTTCAATTCCCAGCACCGCAAAAATGGGACAAGGACCCGGCAATCCACTCCCAAGGCAATCCCGAAACAGTTAGCCATTGAAAACCCTATGAGGGTTGCTATGAGTCAGATACTGACTCGAAGGCACCTAACAACAATATATTATTCAAAAACTTCCATAAACTTTGTAGGTTGATGAAAGTGTAACCAAAAATGATATAAAAGTTGCATAATGAAAAAAGCAAATATTGTATTACTCTGTACCCCACCAACATTTATTAACAAATGGAAAAAAGAAAAAAAGAAGTTGGGAAGAAGAGGATCCAGCAAAGAACACAGAAGGCAGCACAGCCAAAGAAATAGGAATAGAACAGTCACTGTGGATTCTAAGAGCCAAATTAAGGAACTGAGAAAAGGAGGAAAAAGTGAGAAGACTGAGAACTGAATATTGGGTTTGGTGGCAGAAAAGTTGTTGACTTTATAAAAGCAGATTTTATAAAGTAGTGTTGGTAAAATCCACTGAAAAGAAGTCAATAAATTTGGAGAAATGCATGTCAGTATGTACAGACAAATGAAGGAGTTTTTTTTAAACGGCAGCAGAGAAATGGAGTTAAATACACTGGTACATATTTTATGGGCTAACTGTGAAGCTCCAATGATTGAATACTTTTGAAAATGTTTTGTAAAATGTGAAATATTAATTAGCAATGCTTCCTTTACTTTTTAATTTTATGGATCAGGTTTTCCTCAAAATCAATCCACATGGATATTAAATGTCCTAGTACAAAATGGATACCATACAATTACTCCCAAATTGGCTCCCAGTAAAGTAAGTTTAGCCCTCTGCTTGTCAAACCATTGTACTTTTCTCTATAGGTATCTGTCTGTCTCCACATCCAGGCTGTATGCTCCTTAGGAGTAAAATTATGCTTAGTTTATCTACATATCTTCACAATCAAGTACAAGATCAGGTACAAAAGAAATCTGTAATAACTGTTTATTGAATAAAGAATTGAATGATGGAATGAATATTAATAAGTATATGAATATTTGAAAGAATGAGGACTAGGTAGGCACTTTAATATTTTGCTAAAGTTATAAAGTAATCTCATTTCCAGTGCTGGGAGGAGATGGCTGTTGGCATCTTAGACAGCCTGCCAATAAAACCAAAATATGCTTTCACAGTCTCTATCTGTAATAATCTCAGATAAACACGCAATCAATAGTGCCACCCCAAATCAATGAATCTTGCCACAACAAAAATTACCCTGCCCTTTCCTTGTATAACACAAGGCAAGGTCAAATAACCTTTAAGGAAATATGCTATTACATCAAAAATATGTCAAACCTCTCCTCAAAACATTATACAGTTACTACTGCCATTGCCACCTGCTTCTCTCTTCAAGGAAGTAAATACTAGGAAATATGGAGCAGTCAGAGTATTGCATGCCATTAGGATAATATTGCTACCCTGAATTCGGCTCTTTTTCAGTCTCTTCCACACAACTAATGGAATTTATTCACTAGCACTAAAAGAAATGGAGACAAGTAAATAATAGAAAGAGGCAATTCATGAGAATAAGGGAGCTTTGTTGGTAATAATCATCAAGATTAATTTGAAACATTTTACTGCTTTTTTATTAAATGACTGCTACTAATTAGAGCACCCTTATCTTCTTCTTGGTTCACAGCTACATACTAAATAGCTACTTCATCCACTATAAAGGCGTATAAATTAATTTAGGCCTCATACTGCTGGGCAAGTTCCATAGTCTCTAAGTATAAGAAAGCAGATACATGGTTCATTTCAATCCAAAAGAGAAAAACTTATCACTGTTTGGTGTCATTTTCAGAAAGAGTCGACTCTAACCACCTATTAATTGTTTCCTGATGGCATCTCAGTCACTTGTCCTAAGGAACAGAAACAGCAGCAAAAAATGAGTATTTTCTTTTCATCATTGGAAATGCTTTCTGTGATCATGACAGTACATGTCATTTTTCAATTTTATTTTATACTTCTTTTGAAATATATTTGTATCTCTTGAGCATGCCAATGTGGATGGGCAACAGTGGTCTATTGCAGAAAGGATTAAAAATAAACTCAATTTGCTTCAGGAAAGATGGTGTGGGGCAAGTGAAAAGGAGTATACATGAGACATAATTGACTGAGTTGGTAATTGGTGAAGCTGGGTAATGGGTACCTGGGGCTTCTTTCCACCCCTTTGTATGTTTGAAATTCCCCATAATATAATAGTTATTTCAAAACATAATCCATGATATTCATTATTTGTTGACATGACATTTACTGAACATTTAAAATCCACTGTTGCTTCTGATCCCATCAGATCACAGAAGCTAAAGAGACTCAGACCTGGTTAGTTCTTGGATGGGAGACCACTTGGCAATTCCAGGCTCTGTAGGCTTGGGAGAAAGAACTGTATCCTACACCTGAAACAGCTATTGAAAACCCTATGAATAGCAGAGAAGTACTGACAATTGTAATGTGCATGGCACAGTGTGAGGGAGTGTTTTGTTTTATTGTACATAGGGTCACTATGAGTTGGACAAGACTTCACAGCATACAACAACAACAAAAACAAAAGTTTTAGATTCTGTTGGTAGCATTGAGGAAAAGATAAATAAGCCATGACATCTATCCCAGAAAAAATAATAATGTAGTAGATTTATTTAAATTCTAAGTGAAAACTATGCGTCACTTATTATGTGCTAGGACAAAATATTCCATTTACATCTCAGTATGACTCTTATCTCAACCACAGAGACTCGCAAAAATTAACAGATTTGTATAATGTGACACAACTTACAATTGGCTGAGTACAGATTCTAACCTGTCTGATAAACTCCCAATTACATGTTCTTTAACAATAGTACATTGTTACGGTTTAGATTTGAATTGTCCCCCCCCCAAAAAAGCTCATGTGTTGAAGACTTGCTCTCAAGTTGATGGAAGCTAGTGCCCTCATTGAGAAGTGATTGGATCATTAGGGCACTAGCTTCATCAGTGGATAACTTCCATTGATGAGTTCATACTGAATGAGCTTTTAGGAGATGGAGCCTAGTCAGAGGCAGTAGATCATTTGAGACATATATTTGAAGAGTATATCTTGCCTTGGCTCCATCTTATCTCTTCCTCTCTGCTTCCTGGTTCTTATTTTCTTTCTTTGTTCCTTTCCTTTCCTTTCCTTTCCCTTTCTTTTTTCTTTCCTTCCTTCCCTACCTTCCCTTCCCTTGCCTGCCTGCCTGGCTGCCTGCCTGCCTGCCTGCCTGGCTGCCTGCCTGCCTGCCTGCCTTCCTCCTCTCTCTCTCTCTCTCTCTCTCTCTCTCTCTCTCGCTCGCTCGCTCACTCTCTTTCTTTCTTTCTTTCTTGGACAGGCTCTCACTAAGTTTTGCAGACTGTCTCAAACTTGAGATTCTCCTGCCCTAGCCTCGGAATCACTGAGATTACAGATTCACACCACGGTTCCTGACCACCATTATGTTCTGCTTCATCTGGGTCCCAAACCAGTGGAGCCAGCTGACTATGGACTGAAACCTCTGAAATGTAGCAAATTAAATTTTTCCTTCTTTTAAGTTATTTATGACAGGTATTTTGTCACAGCAATGGAAACTAACAGAAATATGTACTTAATTCCTAGTTATTGCATTAGTAGGTGAGATCTTGGGGCTGGGATTTAGCTCAGTTGGTAGAGCGCTGTGCTGCAGTCTCTGAGGTCCCAAGTTCAATTCCCAGCACCGCAAAAATGGGAGAAGGACCTGGCAATCCACTCCCAAGGCAATCCCGAAACAGTCAGCCATTGAAAACCCTATGAGGGTCACTATGAGTCGGGATATGACTCGATGGCACCTAACAACAACAACAACAACAACAACAACAACAGATGAGATCTTCGGTGATGAAATATACTTTCAGGTAATAAAGGGGCCATACTCTTCATTTCAACACAAAGTTACAAAAAGTAATGCTATCAATCAAGAGTTAAATCATTTTCTTTCTCAAATAGTGCTATAGACATTAAGCTGAAGCATGCTATGTAGATAAGACACTGCCTGGAGAGTGCAGCAGAAGTAAATGACCTATAATTATGCAAATATCTTATAAGTGCCATCTGCCTCCAATAAGAAAATTAAGCCCATTGATCTGAAGTAGAATAAATAAAATTCATCAGATAATATCATTATCAATTATCATATTTTTTCTAATTCTTTTATTTTGATTAAGGCTGAAAACACATCTTGATCCATTTTAATCTATTTTCTTATTTTCTGAAAGCATTTCATTTGAAGACAGTAGATCTCTGTTTCAAACAATCTGGTTTTGAATTTGAAGTGAACAGTAATAGAAAATTCACTTGCTGAAAATATCCTGTTCAAACTAATTACAAACATATTAGCAAAGCAAGAAAATCATACCAGTGATTTGTAGGCTCAACTACAATTAAAGGCACTATTTTAGAAAACATTTTAATTCTTCTTTATAAAATACTGGATCATATTTTTTAAAGTCAACAAATAAAGCTACACAATGACCATGTGCTCAGCTTTTACTAATACAAACAGCAGCAGTACTTTGGATAAATGTTTTCTAATCATCTTGCTTAGTGAAATTAAATATAAAAGCCCCCACCTATCTGCACACACATGTACCCTCATACGCACAATATAATATGCTGCAAAAGAGATGTTTTCCATATCAGTTTAGATACGGAACACCTATTTCTCTCAAATATATGAAGAATGAGAATAAATATAACTTAAAGAGAAAAGTGAAAGGACCTTAGACAAGTCACTGATCAACCTGAGTCAGAATATCTAATATACTGAGGAAAAAGTATCATACTTCTTTTTCTTGAACAAAGCACAATCCTGATTTTAATACAAACAATGCTTACTCTACAATAAATATGAACAAAAAGAAACAAATATAATTGGTATATCTACAGTGGAAAGAATTTAGAACACATTGAAAAATTTGGACTTGGCTGGGCATTGTGACACAACCTTGTAATCCCAGCAACTCTGGAGGCTAAGGCAGGAGGGTCACAAGTTCAAAGACAGAGGCAGCCTACATAACTGAGGAAGACCCTTTCTCAAAATCAAAAGCAAAAATTGGACTAGGAGTGCAGCTCAATGGTAAAGCACTTACGACATATACAAGAAGCCTTGAGTTCAATCCTCCAGAACTATAAAAAAAATGGCTCATAAACAGTTCCTGTAGATTCAATATCACAGACTTTAAGTGATACTTGATAGACATTTTAAAACTTTATATAGTCCAGTGATGTACAGGTAAACCAATTCTCTGAAAAACACAGACATGCTTTCTACCATTTGTCAATTTCCATAGTGAAAGTACTCCGCAACCACTGCCATGGCCTACTTCAAGATACTAATAGCATGTTATTAAAAGGAGATGTGTAAAGGGATGTAGTTAATTGACTTTCCAGATTTAGTAAAAGCCAATTTCAGGATATCATTGGATACACCAATGTCACTAAATACCAATTAACATATAAAATACTTCTTTCACCATAGCATGCTCTCTAATGCTCCATTCCAGCCAATTCCTCTCCCACATAATCCCTATTTTGATTTCTAACACTAGGAATTATTTTTCCCTGCTCTTGAGGTTCTTAAAAATTCATGTTATATATACCCTTTATTATTAGCTTTATATTCAATAATATATTTTCAAGTTTCATCCATGAATCTCTATATATTCATAGTTAATTATGATTATATTCCTGAGAATTATTTAGTTATATGAATACATGATATTTGTCCATTTTCTTGGTGATGTATGTTTGATTTTATTTTAATTTTTGTGGCATGATGAGTGAAATTGCTATAAATTATTCTCATAAAACTTTTTATGTGAACAGATACTTTTTTTTCTCTTGGAGTGTTACTGTGATTAGAAATTCCATGATCATGTGAAAAGTGCATTTAATTTGGTAAGAAAATGCCAAATAGGTTTCCCAAGTGGCTATAACATTATGCATTCCCACTAGCAGTGTAGGAAAGACGTGGATGCTTCACATCCTTGCCAACATTCAAAGTTGTCAGTCTTTTTAATTTTAGCCATTACAGTGGGTGTGAAGTGGTATGTCATTGTTTTGAATTTGCATTCCCTGATGACAAATGATGCTAAGCAACTTCTCATAAACTTATTGCCAGTTTGTACATCTTTTTCAGTAAAGTGTTTGATCAAATTATTGCCTATTTGTTCTTACCTTGGGCTGTCTGTCTTTTTGTGTTTGATTGAAGAATACTTCATATATTATAGTTGTGAGTCCTTTATTAGCAAAGTATGTGGAAAAATGCTTTCTATTATATTGCTTATCTTTTAGTTTTCTTAATTATGAATTTTGATAATAAATTCTTAATTTAATGGTGCTCATTGTATCATTACTTTTTTCTTTTAAGGAAAGTGTGCTTCCTAAGAAATCTTTGATCAATTTGCAAAGATGTTTTCCCATATATTCTTCCAAGAGCTATAGTTTTAGCTTTTATAATTGGGTTCATAACCATCTAAAATTAGTTTTCGAGATATGTACAGATGTTTTGGGTTCCCCCCACAAGTGATTATCTAGTTGTTGTAACACCAGTTATTCAAAATACTTTACTTTCACAATTGAATTGCCTGAGATACATCAACAAAATCAAAT